>JAQFYC010001245.1:0-37254 GCA_034694165.1 Tomocerus mixtus | reverse complement strand
GTACCTTACTTCAATTCACATAATAAAGTACATACGTGTAGGCATAGACATGTATGTATGTAATGTAATATGGAATGAGGAAAATCATAGGGGAAGCCGTACAGCAGTATCGTTGTATGAAGTGAAGGCATTTATTTTTTACCTTTTGGGCTTACACAAGTATATGTGTCAATAATTTAAGAACATTACACTTACAATGCCTACACGTAATAAAATAGCTAAATTATTTACTTCTTGTACATAAGTAAGTGGTACGAGAGAGAAAAGTCCAATTATTTAGTTACCTTGGCGTATAGATTCCTGTCTGGAATTATAGGAATGGTCTCCACTGCAGGAAAAAGGTGGCTTGTGGCCAGAGCTGAGCTGAAAATTGTCATCGTGGTCAGTGATGACAAGATGAATAGACTAAATCGGAGGAAACTCGATTCCTGGAAAATTATACACTAGTAAAGTACCCATTAAAACGTATTACAATTTGTTTTCGAACCTCCGCATCCATTTAGCATTAAACTTGCATTTTCATTTATACGGTATAACAAGTAAGTATTACAGATATACTAAGGTTGAGAATTAGAGCCTTTTAAAGATGTACGCACACACACCGATGTTCAACTCAGCAATTTTAATTTCCATTAAACTATTCAGACATTAAATCAGGAGTTTTGTGTACAGAAGCATAATTTCAAAAACATTATCTGTGGAGAGGTATGGGATACCTGATTTATTGTTGTTCTATATAGGAAAGTACGTCTTTAAATTGGTTCTCAGAATTTGTTTAGGTATTTATTACAAACGTATTTATTAATTACTTAGGCTTAAGCAGTTCTAGTATAGCAAACACTCTTAGCTTACCCAATCAATGTATTTATTTTCCATGGAAGGGATAATATAGAAATTAAAAATGCAAAAAGAAACGAAGCATCTACTAAAGTCAAGGTCAGCCAGACTAGATGATAAGACAAATGAGAACTTTTCTTTCAGTGCTATATCTATGTACTATGTACTAATGCATTCTACTCATTCTCGATCTCGTCTGCATATAAATTATTTACAATCTTATTTTTAAGAAAAATATAAATAAAACAAACATTGAGGAGAAGCAGACCTAACTAGTAGTACCGCAAGGAAAGAGTACGGAACCGGAATACATACTACATTAGATACATTAACAATCAATTGGAACAAATTATGGCTTAATCTGATGTGTAGGTACAACAGTGTATGGCAACGTTTTCATAATCACATGTGATTGGGAGTCCATTAAGGATGATTAAGATTCTATGTAATTCTCTTTCTGTACTGACACACATACATTTAGGCATGTATGCATGCTTGTAAAACCTTAATATTTAAAAAAGCTAATGCTTAATAGTGATATAACAATTCATATTCCCTATATAGTAGATAGTCAATATATGCATTATATAGTTCTGAATTTTTTCAAGAATACTAGTATAGTGCTTTAGGATTATAAGAAATATAACTGGGTTATTATTTTATTATAACACAACCACCTTGATCAAGTCCAATATAAAATTGGCTAAAGAGAATACTTTATACATAGTAGTAGATTTCTGTAACTACAAAATACGTAATGTAAAATATATGTAGTTTACAGGTACCTTTACATATATTTAATGATTACTAGTATAATCTAGTAGGTACTAATGATAACGACACTTTAAAAGGTGTACCATTCAATAATGTAGTTTCTTGTACAAATTGTTCTTATTGTACCTGGTTGATGATGGGTATGTGCGTGTGCTGCTAAGAAATGTTGCTAATATGTACATAAAATGCAGAACATTAAGACTTGCGGACAATATGGCAAGAGAATCAAAAGCAAACCAGTTTATTTTCTTGTTTTGCTATTGCTCCCATTATTGCTGCATTGTTCTATAGGTACGTACGTACATAGTACATGCATGTTTAAAAGATAAACTAGTAGATGCATGTGAATCTGAAAGAATATTTATATTGATGATGTATGAGGATACAAATGAAAATAATGAGATTGGTCTTTTGTGTTGTGTACAACAGAAATGACAAAAAATGACGTTTTTTCCATTTGCTAAGTATAATCTTCGTCTAATCTTAATAAATTCGCATGGATCCTGTGAATGCCATGCTCCTTCCCTTCTGGATGCCAAGTTTTGGTTTAAACTGCATGAAACTTACTAACTTGTGTATATTTGTATATGCTACATCTCATAGTGTAAAGTAAATATAATATCTACATAGTGTAGCTAGGAAATAAATTTTTTCTTTAAAGTTCCCTAGTATACTTATTAAATAGTTGCCAGCAGGGCACCACAGGAGAACAGCTATTATTAATATGTGGTTTACTCACGCAGAAAAGTAGGAGTAAGGGAAGGTATATGAGAAATGCATATAAAAACAATACTAGAAAGAAAATGAGCATATAAAAGGAAATTGTACTGTTTGCTCTTGAACACTCTACAGTCCACACAACTAACATCACATCACCAGATCACAGCCATTTGAACTGTGCTAGAGCTCTAATCAGTATCTCACATTGTTAGCAGCTTTGCCATTCATTCCCATTATTGAAGTTGAAGGCATAATATTTATCTAACACCTTACAACTATACACATACTACTCCATTTACTTTACTGTTACTCTAAAAATTAAAACGTGTAGGAATTTTCTACATTTTAGTAACCAAAATGGATTTTTCTAAAATATTGTGCTTCGCTGTGTTTTTGGCTGTGTGTTTATTTTCTGTGGAGACGAGCGCTATGCCAGGACCAAGCAGACAAAGTGATTACGAAGCTGGAGAATTAGAAGCAGCAAAACATTTGCAATCGAGGGGACCTACACCTCAGCATGATTTTGCAATGTCTAACGAAGTTTACCGTAAGATTTTACATTTTTACATACAGACCATAAAGATTGCTCCATTATCTAAAATCTAAATGTAATAATCCATATTTTGGCTCAAGTGTATTATTAATATTCGAGTCTAAAATGAAGCAAACATTTTTAATTTTAATATTATGTAGTTTATTTGGGAATGGAAAAAATGGAAAAATTAATTTGTACAATGTATTTGAAACTTTTACAGATAAGACAAGCAGTAGAAACACTGCTGAGAGAAGGCCAGCAACGGGAACACTGGAGTTTCATCGAAGTTTCTTTGATTAATTAATTAGTATCTAATAAATTCGTCCTCATTTACTTAGTATTTCTAGTTTATACAATTAAATCGGAAATTTTTTTCTAATTTGTTATCACTACCTATAATTATTATTTTAAATATTTAGCTCTGAAAATATGGGCCCGTATCATTACAAAAGATAACCACTCCATATATCTAGGTATATTGTAAATGTAATATGTAAGTACCTAATTCTGTTATGTATTTATATTCCCCTTCTCTACTTGTACATATCTGTGTATTGTATTTCAAGCTCAAACTTCCAGTTATATCGTAATTGTAATTACTCGTTTGTTGGTCCCGTTTTATTTATTTTGAGATATAAATGAATGAAAACAGCTCGTCTCCACAGTAGACGAATATACTATACTGTGAATTCATACAAAAAGCGATTTTGTCATTGTGATTTACTATCAGTAGACTATGTAGTTAAATAAAGTCAAATTATGCTTCTTTGCCAGTACTAAATACTTTGCTCTATTCCGTAAGCAAACACATTCTTATCACATCATTCTAATAAATATTTGCAACATAAATGTGCAGATGATTCAGATGAAGTTTACGGTCATGCTCATACTCTTTTCAAAAATGCATATGTAGGGTGTTACCAATTAGCAAGATTTTAGCGAGTAAGGATCTCAAACATTCATCCTCATGTATTAAGAATATTCGCTATTTAGATATTTGCAGTAATTGTATCACAGAAAGGTTAATGTGTATGCGTAAATCTTTGTATTTCTTTGTATGATGTTGTATGAAGTACTTAAAAATATTCTCTAGCAGGTAGTAGTTATTCATATAATTTTGTAATAATTAGAAAAGGTTGACAAACCTCCATCCCAAGAGCACACATAATAGTTGGCACAGCGGTGACACCCACGGCCAAAATGTCCATGGGTGCCCCCATCGGTGTAAAGGTGCCCAAAGTGTTTTCCATGAGCGTCTCGACATGTCTTCCCGTAACAGAGTCCATGATACAGCTAAGTGTTCTGGCACAGGCTGCGAAACCCGCAGATTGAGCTTGAATCCACCACCACCCCACCAAAAAAGCGGGGAACTCCCCAACGAAATTGAAGAGGCAGGTGAACAAGTCGCCGTTGCAGTGTCCATGTTTGCACTCGAAATCGGTATAGCACCAAACTAAGCAAAATCCCAGTACCACACCACAATTACACAAGATTTTCTTCATTAAAGAATGCATACATACCTTTATCTACATATTTATTTATCTGTATTACATGAAAAAATGATCTCCCTTACCGGTAAGACAAACATCAACGGCAGATAAGAGCAAAGAGGCAACGATAATTGGCCCGGAAGAATTTTCTGCTACATGTGGAATTGAAACTAATAAGGCCAAGGCAAAAGGGCCTGCTAAGCCCTTTGCTTTTTCTAACCACAGATTTTTCTTTAGTGATTCACATGTTTGCTACAAAAAAAAAAGAAAAATTAATTTGCATGTCCCACATATTTAGGTAATGAGTTAAAGAATATTTTTGTCATTTCGTTTCGTACCTCTTTCGGTGGTCGGGTCCGCACAAGAGCGAAAGCTAGGCGTTCAAACTTCCTGAGGTAACTTTCATTTGGTGACCATTCAGGTCGGACCATTGGCCTGCCGATACCCTTCCAGAAAATTGGCTCTTTTGGCTAAATCCCCTAATATCCCTGTCTGTGGTACGAAATTGAATACTTACGGTTACTCGAAGGAAATGAGACTGAACTTTTGCCTGGCTGGACTGACTGAACTCAAACTAAATTGAATTGTCTTTCAGGTTGTACTGAGCGTGTGTCTTTTGTGAATTCGATTTATTATTATACTAAAGTACATTTATATTAATTATGTAAGTGAAAAGTGAACGTGTATTGGATTGAATTAAGAATTCTGTTTTCGATCTTTATTCTACAATAGTAATTAGTACATATTATTACTAACTAAATAGCTAACTGTCTAATTCCTAGTTTTCTGGTGACTAATTCCTCCCTACAGCTACAATACTACTGGAACTGGCTTCCCCTGCCTTCACTCCAGTTTAAGTATCTAATTTATTTACTCACTGACACAACAAACTTCCTAAAGGATCTCTTCCCTTAGTAAATTGTGCATATATTGTATATGTACTCCTAGTACTTAATACATGTACACTTTCTCTCCCTGTACTATAATTCTATATCTGTAGTATACATAATGTTATGTGAGCTGTGTAAAAGCTATTGTGTAAATTGGAAATGTAATTGAATTTGTTGTTTTGATTTCTCTCCCGTCTGTCACACTCACTTTGCAGCATGGGTAAATAGAAATAATAATTCGGGCATTTGAAATTGGAGAGGGAGAGGTTGGTTCTTCCTTTCCTTTGGCTCTATAACACTGTGCTATGTACTAACAGAATTCTAAGCTCTAAGCGAGTGAGTTGATGAAACTAAAGCAAAAGGAAAGAGTGACCCACTTTCGAACAGCCGTTGCCCGTGTCGGTCGGGTCTCCGTCGACTGCCTGCCTGCCTGCCTCCACTGTTTATAGTGTGAGAGTAAGTCTAAGTGTGTGTAAATGGTAAATGGTAAAGGCTAAAGGAGAAAGACGGGAAAACAACCAAATTTACATCTACATATCCTCAGATCAGAGAAACACTAAAGTTCCATGAGGACAGGCAAGACGGGCTACATAACTCTACCAAGTATAACACAACTTGTACTTTTGAACCGTTTTAACAATATTCTTCGTGACTAATGGAAAGTTAAAGTGATTTTATTTTAGTGATGATGTTTCTGTTACTCATTCTATTTACTAAATGAACTTTTTTCTTTCTTTAACTCTATAGTTAGTAGTTATAGTATTAGAATGTGTTAGGATGGCTTAACTCACACTCGAATAATACATAGAAGAGAAATCCTTTAATTTTAACATAACCATGTAGTAATAATAAGAGTAACAATAGATGTACATGTATGTTAGGTATGTATATGTGTAGGAATATTTATTATTCACCTTTAGTTCTGATCTGAGTAAGTGTGAGTGTGAGTGAAGTGACTAGTCTATTTCCTAGTATAAATAGTAAACGACTATTCCTCCGAATTCCGAATCCCTCTTCTAATGAATGGGACACAGAATCTGTGTTCTCTGTTCTGTTGTGTTCTCTATTGTATAAGTATTACTATGTATTATGTATCTATATCTTGTACATGTGTATGTATGTAGTGATTGTTAAACTTTCTTTCTTCCTTTCTTCTTCCTCCTCTCCTTATAGTATGTAGTATGTATGTGATATTATATTCCCAGAGTCAAAGTCTAACCAAAATCTAACCAAAGAGCTACTATAGAGGTTAGTTATAGTTACTATTGTACTAATATCATTTCCCTATCCTATGCTATGGATAAAACATGTAAGTACCTACCTAGTATGTAATGTACTACTAGTATAAAGAAAGTAGGAGCCAAGCAAGGCCAAGCCAAGCCAGAAAGCATATGTATTACATACATGCTATGATATGGCATAATATTGTAAAATGTTCCTTATTTCGGTATATTGATAGTGAGAGTGTAGCAATAGTAGTTATTAAGAGTAGGTATGTATAATACTATGTACTTGTACTTTGTGTACTACTGAAGGTGCTTTCCCTTGAGTCACTTTTCTTTTCTTTCCTCGTCTCCTCTCTTTCCTCTGGTTCCGTCTACATAATATATGTGTCAGGGGTAAGGAGATCTATCAGGCAGGAAGGGTTCTTTATTTGTTTTGCATTCTAACGCAAGGGGAATACCCTCTATAGAAGTTTACATGGAAAATGCTTACATTTTAGTTAGGTTTACATGAAAAATAAGGTACATTTACGTTTAGTTGGAAATATTTCAATAGAATACTAAGTTAAGATGATAATTTCATGAAATTAGTAGGTTTAGGTAGAAAATACCATTCAGTTAAGTTTAGGCGACAAGACTCCTATGCTACTTTCATTGAATTTTATCCTAAAATATATAAAAACATAGATTCCAGTCCGGTACAATTTTCCATGTTATAATTAATTGTTAGTTAGCGCAATATAATTAAATTACATGTCCTATGCACGTATCTACAGGACTTTGTTGTAAAAAGGAATCTTGCAAGTTAGAAATTACACTAGCTCGCTAGTATTTTTGAGTTAAAATCTGTTTTGCTCTCATTTAAGCGTTTATTGTCTTAAGACTGCCTTCTTTAAGGGATTACTTAATATAATTGAGTAAAGAAGGTATAAATAGGTCTCCATGCCTATGGCACATCCTTACATATGTAATATGTACATAGAATTTGAGTCATGTCTTTATGCTATACTACATACACACTTAACTTAACTTACATACAAAGTGTGAGTGTATTGAAAGAATGCATGTAAGTATATGGACCATAGTAGGTGTATATATGTAGTATAAGTGTTGAGAAATGCATAGTAGTCTGAAAATGGGTGAGTAATAAAATAACGTAATGTCAGTGTCGCATAGACGATTTCCCCAACTCTCTTTCTGTGTGCCGTGCCCAAGGAGGCAGCCAAACAGACGAGAGCAGAGTTCACGTTTTGCGGTGCGGTTCTCCAGCAGTCACTCCGTCAGTTCCTTTCCGTTGTCGGTACATAGTACATACTTATTCGGTATGTTGTATGTTCCTATGTATGTACAAAGTAGAAAGAGGGAAAGAAAGAGTTGTATGCTAACATAGTAGTACAGTAGAAGTAGGAACTAATTCGTAATACATGCATAAGATAGGAAATGGAAGAAGGGAAGGAGCTTCTCTGTGGCTTATTGATCTACTACTGTTGAAACACGCATTGCCTTGCCTTTGCGCATTCAAAAATAAATACAACCAAATCACCTGGATCCGCACCCGGGTAGCGTAGTAGTCATCTACTACTGTACGTACATATGTATGTATGTACTTGTTCAGGAGAACGGGAGCCGAAAAATACCCGCGAACTTCCCATCTACCACGAATTGCACTTTTGCTCTTTTACATCTTTTGCTGTCGTGTCCTCACTTGACATTTACATTTCTCTATCCTAAAGTACTAAAGTAAGTCCTAAATGCTACTCACTTCTCATCAGCTTCTACACAATGAAGAATTTGAGATTTGAGACAATATTGTATAAATATATGCATATGTTGTACGTAAAACGGATATCCAGGCAATATCGAAGCTGCCTATAGGCAATTTAAATATCAAATCAAGTGCATGTAAAGTTTTTGCGAAATTTTGACTGAAATTCTATTCTATTTTCTGATCAACTTTGATAAAGAGTCCGAAAAAAGTATTATTTTGCCAAAAGTGACTTTTTCGAAATTATATTCAAAAAATTAATTAAGAAGGTAGCGAAATGCATGTTTTGTGGATTTTAGTGTTTCCCAAAACCTTACATGCATTTAAAGCTTTGACATCTGAATTATCAAGGCAGTGTATCCACATTGCCCGGGGATGTCTACTTTACTTTACCTACAGCATAATATGATAGTATTTTAGTTAAACTCTCGTTCTCTTTACAAATTGTAATACATTCCCAATTAATATTAATATATAATTAATAGGTTTAAGGTTAACGGGTACATATGCTTAATAACATTATTAGATAGTTGCAGATCGATGCGTAATTTCCAGTTAACATAAATATAATCTTATTATCTCATTAGACACGAATGCTAGATTTGAGAATAATATTTATAGCCCGTCCTCTTTTATAACTGTGTTATTATATGCACGATAATTAATGCATTCCCTAAAGAAATTATACACACAATAATTATTTCATTTAAGATCTACGACATAATATATCATACAACCTATTTAACACGTATTAGTACTTAATACCTAATGTACCTAATACTTATGAGTGCAATAACCTGGCAAAAGGCATTATAAAGAACTTTAGTGGAATGTGACTTGATTCATAGTAGTACATGACATATAATTATACTAATCTAATCTAGTATTTATTAATTATAATGACTTTTGAATGGACTACTGGACTTTTGAGTATAATACTAATGAAATGGACCATGTTGCTTTACACAAGTTCATAGTACTTATAATTATGCATATAAACGATATAAACTTAAATTCAAACGACAACTGTCAGTAGATACTTAATTGTAGCATTTCTTATTTCTTGCTAACATCCATGTAAAACAGATAAGTTGACAACCTTTACTCTGCAAAATAGTTTTTGCTCTTTCTCAGTTCTCAACAGATATAGTATTGACCCCCAAATTTTGATACTGTTTGATTAGTTGAGTCATTTTATCTGCAACTGAGTAAAACGGACAGTTCATCCCTTGCCAAAACGTTGCATTTGATTTCATTTAGTCACATAAAAACATACTATACTTATTTAAGTGCAAAAATTTATTTTATAGACGCGAAAAGATATTTCAAGTAAAAGCACCTACACAAGCCAAAAACTATGTCACCCAATTCCAAATTGATTATTAAAGGAAATAAGGTGCTAGTAGGAGAAAATGTCATTCCTGCTACCATTGAAGTGGATTTGAATACAGGGAAAATAATAAGCATCACAGAAGGAGGATTTGAACCCAAAAATTCTATACCAGCTCAAACTAAAGTAAATAAATCACACCAATTACTACGTACAGTATCTTAACCCATTGTGCTTTAACCCTAATTATTATTTTACTATTGATAATAAATTCATACAAAAAAATTATAATTTTGCTAGCTGTTTATTATATTGTATGTATCCTCTTACTATTAGTAATTGTATCAAGGACCATTCTACTCCTAATTTGTCCAAGAGATTACCTACAATTATTCCTATTAATTTTAATTACTTATACTTTCTATTGCAAATAGGTTATCGATGCTGGAAACAATATTTTAATGGCTGGACTAGTCGATTCTCATGTACATGTAAATGAACCAGGTCGGACAGATTGGGAAGGATTTTTGACAGCTACAAAAGCTGCTGCTGCCGGAGGAATTACTACTTTCATTGACATGCCTTTGTAACACTGACTTTATTAGAATAGTAGTATTTGATACAGTTTTCCATTCAAAATTTAATTACCAACTTATAATAATTATAATGTGTTAATTACTATCCTAAGCATAAGTGTATTATCTTATCATAACTAAAGTAGTCTTGCTTCTAGCTAAACTACTTAATATTTTCAATTGTGTGGAAATTGCTATACAATACTGCATAAATTATTACTTTTTCAATTTCTTGCAGCTAAAATTCTTAATTAACTCTTAGAATTGGATTTGTCATTCGTAATAATTAAAGAACTTATGTAAGAATACAATAATTGTGTTCTTACATAAGTTCTTTTATTTACATTCGTATCATAAAGATTATAAATGGATTTAGATGTGTAATTTGTAAACGTGTGTAGGTTAAAAAAATTTATTTAGAGCTACAAATGCTTTATTAATTTCTATGTAATGTTACATGATACAGAAATTCCATACCTTCAACTACAACGGTGGAAAACTTGGAAGTCAAGTTGGCTGCTGCCAAAGGAAAGTGTCACATTGACGTTGGCTTCTGGGGAGGAGTTGTTCCCAATAATCAGGTTCCTTTCTAACTCAAGGAGATACTTTTATTGCCATTCTATGTTCATGTTCTACTGAAATAATAATTAGTTTGGCTAATTTGACATACTATTACTTACTAGTACAACATTCAAGAATGTGATTGTGATTGTAGTACACGGTTTTTTATGTTCTGTTTCTTTGTTACATATTATACTCTTTTTGTTATTTGTTTCTGCACTTAGGATGATTTAAAGCCCCTGGTAGAAAAAGGTGTAGTTGGATTTAAATGTTTTCTGATTCACAGTGGAGTGGATGAATTTCCATCTGTAAGCGAATCTGAAGTTGATTTAGCTTTGAGTAAACTCAGAGGAACTGACAGTGTGCTTGCGGTAAGCTTACATTTCCATTTTACATACAATATTACAGTTTTACAACTTTTACATAACATGTGCAAATGTCATATCATAAAACGTATGTTTGTGGTTGTCTAACATATCACAGTAAATATTTATCGCATAATATTGTAATATAATATACATGCAATGTAAATATCAGTTGGATTGAAGGATTGAAGTATGAAATAGACTCCAACAGGCAGATTAGTACAGAGATTAAATAAGATTGTACAGATATGTATGTAGATGTATTAATTTAAGCGTAAGGACTATAAAGTATTGACTTTTCTACTTATATGTAGTATAATTCATGTTAAATGTGAGATAAGTAATTATTACGTATTCTCAGAAATTATTAGTAACTGCATCCTATTTCAATCCGATCCGAATCACCTACACTAGAAATGTACAGAATTAAACTAAATATTTATGGAAATACACTGATTTTATAATCAAATAATTTTATCTAAGCAATTAATGTTAAATTAATTATGCTTAAAGCGTTAATGGTCAATTTGAATTTAGGATGTCAAAAAATGCTGACAAATTATCAAATATTTCCAAGAACTATACTTTTACCTGTATGTATTTACAAAAGAATAAAGAATAAAAAGTCGTATTTTTATTTAATGTCCTTTTAATTATTTTCAGTTTCACGCAGAAGTGGAGTGTAAACAAGATGATTCTATTTCAAATATGGATCCTGCAAAATATGGCACATTCTTGGTGTCCCGTCCGGAACAAATGGAATGCGACGCAATAAAACTTGTAACTAAGATGTGTAGAAAACATAGGTTGGTTATTTTATTACAGCTACTCTACATTTCCTTAGTATAAGTACTAGAATATCTGAATAAAACTACATTACATTGCACATCTGGAACTTTTGTCGGAAGACACCTGTACTGTACTCTAATTTTGTGATTATTTATTTACGAAGGGATGTGCGATGTCACATTGTGCATTTGTCTGCCGCCAGTGCATTGCCAATAATTGCTGAATTGAAGGCAGAAGGCTTCCCCTTAACTGTCGAAACGTGTCCGCATTATCTTACTCTAAATTCACAAGATGTTCCCGAAAAACAAACAGAATTTAAATGCTGTCCTCCCATAAGAGATGCTAATAATAGGGTGCCTACCTTCTAAATTATCAAATTGAAATTATGAAGTATATGGAGATGTTTTTTGGGAGATAAAACGTCCCGGTCCTGAATTTAATGGCTTCAGCGTGCGAATTTGTATGTGAATATTTTGGGTAATAATGTTACATTTTTGCAGGAAGAATTATGGGAAGGCCTTAAGTCTGGGTTGATTGACATGATCGTTTCGGATCATTCTCCATGCACAGCAGATCTGAAACAACCCGGAGAAAAGAATTTCATGGAAGCTTGGGGAGGAATTTCTTCAGTACAATTTGGTTAGTATGTGATGTGATATAAATAATTTCACTATCTACATAAAATAATTCATGTAAGAATTTCTTTATAATTAATATACCTGGCCTAATTTAGGCCTTCCCATTATTTGGACAAATGCCCGTCAACGAGGTTTTGAATTGAAGGACATCAGCAGATGGATGAGTGTTAATTCTGCTCGCCTTGCGGGACTTCAAGATCAAAAGGGAGAAATAAAAGTTGGGCATGATGCGGACTTTGTCATTTGGGACCCGGAAGCAAATTTTGATGTAATTTTAACATTCTTTTGTTGCTAATCTGCAATTGATTGTTTCATTTTAATTACATGACCCTGGCCTTAAAGGCTTGCTCTAAAATATTTTTTATTCTTCTAGATTAACGAATCCATCATTCAACATAAAAACAAGGTAAAGCATACAAATACGATTTGACATAGGAGAAATGACTGACCTGTATTCATTAGTAGTCAGAATGGTTTGATGTAATGTTAATATTATTTTATGGCGCTGTACTAAAAATATTCTTATTTAAACAATGATTTGGAAAATATCTATTAATCTAGCTCACCCCATACAAAGGAAAAATGCTGAAGGGAAGAGTACTGAAAACCATTTTACGAGGACGGGAGATATATTCCGAAGGACAATTCACAGAACCTCGGGGGAAATTCTTATTACCCGAAAATTAATCAAGTTGTTATATTTACTGCACAGTCAAGTGGGCGTTTCAAGAGCTTGACCTTGTGACGAGATTTTCACTAACCTACATTTTGGCTATACCTATATGTACATTATTGTGGTACAATTGTTTTTAACCAATAAATATATCATTACAAAATGTAGCGTTTCGTCTGGATTTCCTATACGTTCCTTAACTACATTGCATTTTTGCAGACGAATTAGCAGATATCAAATTACTAATTACTATCTCGTTTGCGAATATATACTAAATAATTTATATACCATATGTCTAGTACAATTTTCTATTATAAATAATGAATCATCATTCTGTTGACAATTTTCTTCAGTTTATTTGACTTTTGAATTAGCAAGGAGAAAATATTCCATAGATATCAAGTTCCATATGCCTGGAAGAAATCTTATTGTACAAAGCACATATAACCTGATATTGGAAATGTTGGACTTGCGTCATTCCTTCTATTAAAGTATGTTTCTATACACATCTAGTCTCTAAGTGTTGCAAAACGGGGAATTTGAGTTGACTCCTTCAGTTCTGTCGAGCAAAAAGGAAGGATTCGGATGAAAAGGAATAAAACAGGGAGATCCGGGCTTCCCTGTCCCATTTGCCACTTGTTGATGAACAAAGACTCAACTCCTGTCTTTTTTCCACCTCCACCAAACCTGAGCACCCCGAATCTTCATTTACAGCTCATCTCTTCATCCGAGTATATCCCCTCCAGATATTGCAGTTTATCCAGTCTTTAGCTTCAACTTGTACTGGATTTAGATAGATTTATTTAACAACAGTCTCCTGAAAATATCTTTATACAGATAATTCCTAAAATCATAATAATAGTCGAATTTAATATCAAAAAATGTGGTCTGAGATATTTTCTACCTTGATTTTGACACTTGCTCTTGAATCTGGTCAAGTACACGGTGACCTGAATGGAATGACAGCGGAGGATTTGGCTTCAATTCTAAATGGGGATTCCAGTCCGCCCTTAAGCACTGAAGATGGTCTCACCATTTTGGGAACAGGGCCTGTGGATCCAGCAACAACCCTCAACTGCCATAGACGACTTTATTCATATCGGGTAATTCATTATATTCTTCATAAAAATAACTTATATCCATATCTTTTTTAATTGCAGCTATAATTAATTAATATGAAACAGGGAACTTTGTTAATCATAACCTACATGTAAAAACTGTTTCAATGAAAATATTTCTGTCTGGGGTCATACGAGAATATTTCAGCAGAACATGATTTATGAGCATTTATATATAATTGTAGGTCAATTTAGCCAGGGAACTTGCCAGGGAACTTGTGTATATCTGTATATGCTTTCTTTTGATATTGTCACAATAATAATTATGATTTACTATTGTTGTTAAATTGCAATTAATTAATATTGATTTACAATTTAATTTGCTTTCGCACTTAATTAATGCTAATAATTGACGCGGTTGCGGATTTTATTTCCATTATTATAAAGAAATAGATGCAATTACTAATTATGACAACTATTGATGTTTCAGGTGACAAAGACAGATTCAGCTGGGAAAAAATGTTGGGATGTTGTCAATGTTATGTCTTGTTGGGGAAGATGCGACTCTAACGAAGTAAGAATGTGAAAATACAATTCCGCATTTGGCTTGGCCTAAATAATAAATTGTTTTCATGATATTTCTCATTTTCGCAACAGATTGGAGATTTTCGATTCCCGTTCAAGAAGTCCCAACATCCTGTTTGCAATTACGGAAGTAGGAAATCCAATTCAGCCACTTTGAGGAATTGCGATGCTGATGTTGAGCCTGGCACGGAAAGGTAACCTCAATACTAAATTCTATTCTCAAACAAATATACATTTAATGCACCACTTTGGTTTAAGGATTCGATCTCAAAGTACATTTTTGATCTGATTAGCCAAAACTAATTTCAAAACCTAAAATAATTCTTTATCATACAGGTACGACTATCAAGAGGCGGAATCGTGTGTCTGTTCTGTTTGCAAATCCTCGGAGGCTTCATGTGAAGGGTTGAGATACAGAGGAGTTCGATCCGACTTGGGTCTCCTGTGAAAATCCAGAAGCTAAATTACAAATGGAACTTGGGGACGAACCCGAAACACATCTTTACTAACCCACCTCTTCATTTGACTCATTTTGACTTTCTCATGCGGAGATCTGAAACCAACGTCGTCTCACAAAACCCTCGCCCAAACCAAACGAGAACCTTCCCTATGTTGTATTATGCATTTCACCGATTTATTAACCCTTCCCGGTCCAAAACGGAAAATTGTCTATATAATTTACATACTATATAAATACATACATATAAAAATGTTATTAGATATTGTGTCTACTTGTATACTTAGCACTAATTTAGCATTTAATTAATTAGAGCACTTTACAGTATAATATATAGATATAAAAAAGTGATGCACACTCGCAACCTGTTAAATTATCAAAAATGCAATGCCAAAAACTTTAGCTTTAAATATCTGTACTAACACAAGCACAACTGTCGCAAATGATAAATATCAATTTATGCTACTAATTTCGAAGGGCGCTAGTTGCTAATTGATAAATGCTTAAACCTAGGATAGTAGAAGTATGCACTGGTACTTGTAGTCACATAAATTATGATCAGTGTATGTAATAGGTGCAAAATGACAGAATTAAATATGAATTATGAATACTGCAGAAAATGCTTACATTAAATGCACATAGTACCTAATATACAATATTAAATGTAATATGTATTATGAAATTTAAAGGAAAGTTACGATTAATTCGGCTTCTATTAGAAATAGTAGTTTAATGTAATAGAGTGAAGTGTATACTAAAATATATATATTGTATCTACCCGCATTGTTCATGATATTCTGCTACATAAATTAATACAAAAGCTTTATATAAACTACCTGTGTCTTTGTTTTACTGTTCATATTGATGCAAGCCGTTTCCGAATTTTGGCCTCATTTTAAGGTACAAAAGTTGAATTCTGTAGCATAACATCGGCTGCAGCGGAATATGATTTATGAATCTACAAATGTATTGCTTCAATATATATGTTTAGATATAGTAGCTATTGTTATATAAGCATATCAATGTTGCACAATTGAATCATGTCTGTTTTTGATGGTACTAAAGCTGTAAGATGTATAAAGTAAACTGTACTTATATAAAATGCAGATGTCATGTAATGTTGTGTAAAGTAAATTGTAAACCGTACATGTATGTAACATTGAACTATCTGTAATTGTAAATATATAGAACTTAATGCATTAAAAGGTATTATTTCATCTTCATTCTTATTTATGTACATTAGACTGCTGATCAATAAAACACTGATGATGTTTTGCCAATAACCGCAACATGCATTTCCTTAATTTTTTTATGATGAAATGGGTCATCGTCAGCACGAAAGACAAAGCCTTAGTTAAATCCTTGTATTTTAAGAGATCATTTTACACCTACCCTATAATAAAGCATATTTCCGATATTTTGTGGCATTATCTAACTGTGCATTACTAAAGAAAGGATATTTTGTCATGACATCTCGATCTCGCCCAGCTTTTCTGTCACCTCCGGGTGTGTAGAGTACATTACCCACACAGGTACAATAACGATGTACGTTTTGGTATTTATTTATTTACTTTCTTTGTGGTTGTATTACATCAGAAGTATGAAATGTAGTGTAAATCTGGTCTTGTCTGGAGCATTACCAATATTTAATCAAACTACGTCAGGTAAATCTTTAGATGAAGCCAAATAACTGCGTAGGTGTTACGAAGAACAACAATAGCATGAATGGTGAAAACTTTTCTGGTTTCTCGGATCTTTTATGATTTGCCATGCAACCTGTATATAGATTTCTCTTTTCTTCAGCTTTCTGGTCTGGTCCTGGGTCCTTGAGTACATTTCTTTGTAATTGTATAAATCTTTTCTAGTTTTCACCACAAAATACCAAATCTTAAGTATAAAGATGTGGGAGCTTCGAGCAGAACTATTTTTATGTTGAGAAAGTAATATGAAAAGAGCGTTTATGCATTAAAAGTGCTGAAATGCAATAAATCACGCAAAAAAGTTGTGCAATTAAATTAGACTGACCACTTTATTCACTGTTGATGATATTTTGTCAATTTTTACATACTAAGTATTTTCATTAGCTTTAAGTAGTATTAGTATTACTATTAGGTACAATGGCTATGAGTACATCCTGAAGGTTATGCTAATAATAAACATCTACTAACTATAAGTTAACAATAAATAATAGTTAAAGTTTTAGACTAGACTCTTTAGTAAGTAACAATCACATTAATTTCGTAATCTTTATTCATTACATATTTCCTATGCTACTGCACTTACTGGAAGTAAACCTTGAATAGATTTCGGAAAAGTTTTGCTTCGAATTAATCTTGTTTAATGGAAGTATGTCTGGTCTTGTTGATTTACATACGAATATTCTGAATTAGCAAAGTATTGTACTCCAGTGACGACATTCTACCTTAAGCATCACTAATTTACTTACGAACACCAATATACATACTAAATACACATATTTTAGATTTTAGAAGCATTTACCTACATACTGTATTAATTTACTAGATATACTAGGATAGATATCAACAAGTTACTTAACTTCTATGCACTTAACACTTTACAGCACCAGATTTCTTTAATAGGTATTTATTTGAGGACAAGAATATTTCTCAAGGGTAACGATGAGTTAGATAGTTAGATGTGTAATACAATTAGTTATCCATATTTTTCGTAATTGTATAATATTAAGAAAGTTAACTTTCTAGTTTTTCTTTTGGCAAGGAAAAGCAGTAAAGAGTAAAGAGTTTGCAAAAAATACGAAATAAGACTGGAATATATTTGATTTTAGTGTGATAGCCTTTAGTCTTTTTTGCAGTGATAGCATGAGCATGTTTTCGCAGACTTGAAAACAAGATCTCGCTGCCCGCCGACACAACTCACACTCACGGGCACATCTTCCGTCTCCATTATGTTACAGCATTGACCTACGGATGTGATGGCTTGTGATGGATTGCTGAGGACTCGGTGCCAGGCTGAAGGCACTGCAAACGACTCACAGTAGCCCCGACAAGCGTTGGTTGTGATCGTGAACTCCACACAGTCAGGAATTGTCACTTTTCTTGTATGACCTAAGGGATTGGGCAAATATTAATTTTAATATTGTTTGTATTTTAGGTATAATTCTTATACTATATGTATATACAATGTTAGCGTTTGTATTGGAAAAAACGGATAATGTGCAGTATAGTAGATGGAAACGTACCAGTAATAAGCATTAATCCTAAAATACAAGCAAAGGTACACAAAAAATTCTGTACGTATTTTGTAATACGGTTTACATTTGTATGAATCTTTATTAATCGTATCTGTACTAGGGTGGATTGGTACACACACACTAATTTGTAACAATCTCAACTGAAAATTATTAACTGATCCAAACAGAGTTTCAATACAAACGCCAACATGTACACTAAATAGTAATTCATACGTAATCTCATATTATTATGGAATTTAACCTAAATAGTAGCTATTATTATGAAAAATACTTTGTAATTATTATTTACGCTGATGGTATTGACATTAAAATTCTATGTACATTAAAAACAATGTTGGGGCGGGATGACTTATTGACAATGACATTCATTGCGTGATTTTGGTTGTTCGGCATTTACAGGTAGGTATTTAGTTGTAATTGTTCTGTTTAAATGACCGTATGGCTGTGTTCAATTTCTACAGTTATTACTTATAGCAGTCCCAATTTCCAAATGTGACTGTTAGAATAATTTGAGGATCTGACACATTGATGCATTAGAACTATTGCCCATTTTTAAATTGCAACGAAAATATTAAGTTTGTAACACAATAGTGTTTACAATGAAGCCATTCTATTTATGTATGCCACATCTATATAACAGGCAATAGCATGAAATAGGTAGATACCTTGCAAACATGTAGTTTTTGTGTAGAATATTTATATAACTTTAAATACGGATGTAAAAGGGTTGAAGGCTAACCTCATCGGATGTAAAAAATCAATGACGTGACTCGAAAGATCACATTTTAATCCATTAGCAATCAATTTATTCTCCTTCCTGATGGTCTCCCTAGTTGGGTTTAGTTTTGTTAGAAGATCATTTCTGTGTGCCCCAGGAGTAAATGACTCATACCCTTTATTTCATGCAACAGCTAAACTCTCTTCGTTTAAGTAGTTAGTTACATAAGTAACCTTTGTTAAGCTACTTACTATCTACGTTAATAATTTTGCATTGATGTATCCATTTCATCAGGGAATCTCATCTTAATGCATACATTTTTCTCGGATATACATTTCATTTAGGCACCTATATAAGCATTCAGAGGGAACTTCCATACATTTACCATAAATGGGCATCTTTATTTCCGAGTGGGTCCTCTTGAGTTGAGCCACACCACTCTCAATCCTTTCTCTATAATAGAAATTCGAATTTGTGTGATATTGGTATATAAGTACTAAACCATAATACTTAAGATCATTCTACGTTGGTAAGTACTTCACCCATGATTCTTCGAATCTCAAATGTTTCCTATCCATCTCTGTCTTGTCTTACTTAAGTAAAGAAAAGTGGTAGAGTGAAGGAAAGAAAGTACCTAAGTAAATGCAGATCTTTAACTCATTGGGTTCTGTAGATGTAATTGCTCTTTCTGAGTGGGCACACGCCCTTTGATCTCCTCCACAAGTAAATTCTCAAGTTTTCCTCACTTAATTCAAGTTACTCCGTCGTCTACTTATTCCTGATCTTTATCTCCTTTTCCCTTAAAAACAACCGAAACTGTATGCAAATGCTTTTCTGCGTACATAATAGGAAAACGACAGCCTAAAGTTCACCCGCCCCGAAAAGGTTCATGTAACTTACATAGGTTTCTTATGTAAAACAAGGTTTCTGTGGAAAAAAACTGCATAGATCTGTTTTGTACTATGTATAAGGGAAAAATGTAAGTCAGTAAATGTAGTTTAGCTTTCCATAATTTAACCATTAAGCATTCATTTCCTTTTAGCGCATTATTCAATTAATTTATTGTTTTATGCATTTTTACGAGGAAAGTTAAGTAAAGGACAAGAAAATACATAAATGAATCATTCTAGACCAAACTGTTGCTATTTTTACTTCTTACAGTGATGTCACCTTTAGAGGGTCATGCATATATTACGTGGGAAGCTGACGGGTTGTAAATGTTTAACAATAAAACCGTAAAAACTGGAAAAATGTGTTCTCCGTGTATGTATGCATTTGAAGGTTTGACAAGTAGCCTCGTGCGTGACATTTTGGTTTAGTATAAGTTAATTGCCTTACTAACCAACTTACAATTAGCTTTTATGATTATGCATTAATGGGATTTTATTGCTTTTATTACCACTTTGCCCAAGTGCTAACTAATCGTAAGATTTTTAATTATGCTCCCGTTTTAGCAGCTTGACTTACCAACTTTGTGACATCCAGGTCGTTCCCAAGCGTGTTTCCCTTCAGCTGAATGTAGTGTGACGGTGATCACAGCAGCCACAAAGAAAGCTACCCACCATTGAGTTCTTTCCATCATGGAGTGAGTGTGACTTTGAAATATCTTCGAATACGGATTTGAATTGGATTTATGATCCTTAGATAGAGTTTTCTTTTTCTTAGTTGTGCTTCTGGCTCTGACGTAAGTGGTCTTGTATATTCAATATTCCACTTTTCAATCTTCACGTCTTCACGTCTTCTTCCTAATGAAAAACAGAAAGATCATATCAATTTTTGGGGTAATTAACTTTCGTAGATGATGTCGAGTGCCTTAACCTTATAATACTTCAGATTATGATACGAAGCAACAAAGTTAGTTATCCTTCGAGGAAAAATTAGTTTCGTAATGAAAATAAAAAGAAAACCAATCAACGCCTTCGGTAAAGTGCCACATTTAAGTAAGACATGGATGTATATGTAAGTCAAAAAGTTCAAAGAGATTTTCTCTCGCCTCCTGCAAATTCTCTAAAGTGGGGAAAAGCGGCGAAATAAGAAGGATTACGAAAATCATTTCATTTATGATTAAGAGAAAAGAAGGGCAACCGGCTGAGTTCTATAATAATTCCCTTCACACACACACAAACGCCTACGACACTCTATTATTGCTCTTTTAACTACTCGGATCACTATTACAGGGTATTTTGGAATTTTGTCTAGTTTTGTTTTCTCCAACTTTCTCTTACTTTCCTTTCATTTTAACAATGGACTATTTAAAAGATTTCCAATTACATCTACACAAATTATTCCCTGTACTATGTAATCACAAATACTAACACGGGTTGCAGTGGAATATCCTCTGTCCAAACGTTACACAGTATTTTGGATTTTAAGCATAGTGAAATAATTTTGAAATTATCCATTATTATACTCCAATATTTTGTATTTATGGAATTTACTTCATTTCCTTCAAAACATTTGGATGAAAATTCATCTTTTTAAATAGGTAACCAACCAATGGTCAAATCTTGCAAAAAGTTTCGGATATACCAAATAATGGCAAATAGGTTAGAGATTTTAACAATTTTCTGCATTTTGACACTTTTTAGACTACAATATATTTTTGCCGAATATTTTAATAGGTTTGGATGATTTTTTCGACTGCATGTTGCTGATTTTTTATCTATTTTAAAGCACTTTTTAAAGATTTTTAGCATATAATTGTGCAGATTTCAATAATTTACAAATTTTTAAATAAATTATTGCGCATTTAGTTTTTTGATACAGTACAATAAACCACTACTACAATGTACAATTTATAAACCCACCCTGTATATGAACAATATCGACTTGTTATCAAAAAGAAAGCCTACTTCCCTCAATACAGTAATACCGCTATCCCTTTCCATTTCCCTGTCTTCATTTCTCATCGAGCTTGGTATATCTTTTGCATGTCTATCAAAAACACAACGTATATAATACACATTCAGTTTGCCCCTAGATAAGTAAGTTGTAGCAGCGGAGCTGAGCAGCTTAAGATTCTCCACTAAAAATACAACTAAGAAGAAAAGGTGGAGGGAGATGCAGGATTGAAAGAAGAAAAGAAAGTTGAATTTCTTTTATCGTTTAGGATTATTATTAAGTAAAGTAAGTAAGTATTAAAGGAGAACGCATTTTCATTTTCGAAATACATATAACAATGCATATGTGATACAATGTATTGAATGTATATACATAGTATGCTTAGCAAATATCCCTTTACTGCATATTATAAAGGCTACTTTCATTATTACATTGAACATTCATTTCGCTTATTCATTCGTGCATGTAAGTCAGAATCTAATACATAATAAGTAACTAAACCAAAAACAGAGGAGGAAAAACTGGAGATGTGGAGGAGAAAGGTATAAAATGATTTCACTGTTAGTCCTATGCAGTGTATTAAGTAGTACTTTGTACGCCATTTCTTTTGAGTGTCTGTAAATGGTGTGAAATAAGGTTGAGCACGTTCTTATGTGTGTAAGTAGTGTAATGGAAGTGGAAGTATCTTTTTGTATAGATGAAATGACGCAAACGGGAAAGAGGCAGTGCATAAAAATAGCAAAGTAAGTAAGTAATGCTAAAGCCCATGAAGAATTGAAGGAGAGAATTGAATTTCTTAAGGAAATATGAAGTGGAACTTCTTGTTGAGCAGAAACCATAATAATAGCCAGAGTCAGAATAGAGATCCAAGTTCACACCACATACATATATTTAAAATAGCACCATATACAGATAAGTATGAACATGAACATGAACTGAAGGTTTACAATTGTGTTAGTGGACCGTTATTGGGACGGAATGCCAAAATATTATGTTTACAAGCCCATTTCGAACTATTACGAAATATTTTACAAGTGTTATATAATAACTATGAGCCATGGGCGAAAGTGGCAACTAACCTTCCCTTATTTCGAAGGAGAATGCGAATATTTTATAGGAAAACTTAAGCAGGAGGGGCAGAACGGGGAAAGTGGTGCATGGCACTTATCCACTTGAGTCGGAGTATCAAGCCAAAATATCTACCATGGTAGACAAATACAGTAATACTTTCCCCATAGAAAACACTGTTTAACTACATATATACAGGTGTCCTTTCCTTTCCTTAAGATATAAGTATAGTTACAGTACAGTTAATGGTCTATAGTTAATGTCCCC
Organism: Tomocerus mixtus; assembly: GCA_034694165.1. Lineage (NCBI taxonomy): Eukaryota > Metazoa > Arthropoda > Collembola > Entomobryomorpha > Tomoceridae > Tomocerus > Tomocerus mixtus. The sequence goes on along the minus strand of JAQFYC010001245.1, from coordinate 13,863 downwards.
CAAATCCCAGCAGTTTAACACCCGAAAAGGTTACTGTGAATGCAAACGACGTTGTCGACATATTTTCATAAAAATTAAAACTTTAAGCTCTTGCAATGAATTTTTTGAAAATTACAGCCGAAGTCCGGAATACTTTAAGGTAGGTTAAGTAGAATATTTCAATAGCTCAAATAGTGAAAAACTGCATTATTGTATTTCACTTTCTTGAACTATAAACTAGGCTTTATACGTACTTATTAATAAAATTTAGTTTTAAACGAAAATAATTAATACAAAAAAGTTATTGCAATTCAAACGGTTGAATTTGAAATTGTCAAAAAATGGTTAACGATTTGTCGGATAATATTGGGGTGGGATTCGGCACCCTAATGCTTATTTTATTCTACAACACAACGCTCAGCGTGTGGGTTTACTGACGACAGTAACAGTAAAATAAATCCTAAAGTATCACAAAAATATTAGTTTCAGCTTTACTAGTATTCTTTCTTACTTTATTATAGACTAACAGTTGAGCTCTTTAGACTTAAACCCCGAATTTACCTGGAAGAATTCAATTTGAAATATATCTCGCAGCCTTTTTCCGTCTCCTTTCAGTCCTCAAATCTCAAGAACGTGTTAAATAGCTTTTCAAACAAAGGAGGAGTCGTTTAATGCATATATAATAGAGGGGAATTCTGAAATTCTGCTATCAATACGTAAAACAAAAAACTGTGACGGTGGTGGTGGTGGCATGGCTCGACCTTATCACTATTACCCACATACGTAGGTTAAGGTATATAGAGAAAGTTCAGATTATCTTCCTTACTATAGTACTTATTGCATATATGCACAACGGATTAGCATTTTTAGCACACCCAAATATATAAAATGAAAGCATAATAAAGTAAGTAATACGTAATACACTATACCTTTAACTCTACCAAAAACTAAACCTACATACTTAGCAATTTATGGAGAAAATCCACCTGAGAATCGAAAGTTGGCTAACCGTTTAGTAAGCTATAGATGAAAGCAATTCTCTACAGGTTTTCCACGTTCTGCATTTTATAAGGCACTCGCTCCTGTGGCTTACCTCGACATCTTCACACGCCTACGCATTTATTTACTTACCCTGTTTTGTTCCCGCATTTGCACTCTAAGCGTTTATTGATATCAGGAATATCTTAACATTTCCTACGAAGGTAACCTCTTTTTAAGGTAATGCTAACATTTATAGTTTTACATTCGTAAACATGAGGCGGAGAAAAGTAAACAGTAATATTACAGAATTTCTTTAGCCAGATACAGCTACTAAATATAATAATTGGGTGTACTAGTACTGTACAAATATGAAAAGTGTCTACGATGTCTTTAAAGGGTCAAATGCTTAATATAGGGCTAAATAATCAATTAATTGAATTAATAATCGTTTTAGCCCGCCCGAGTGTGCGAGGCTGGCTTATGTAATCACAATGTCTGTCTGTCTGTGTATACCTTGTTCATTTGTGTTTAAGTGAAAGCGGTATGATATATTTCCAATACCGTTGATTATATGTCGACTATCAAAATGAAGACAACGTGGAAGCAGTGTTTTATATTTCAATACCCCAATTTCCCGATTTTCTATGAAGACAAAGTATAAGCAGTCATATGTCAGGAACCAGTGTACCGATTTTGGTCATTTTCAATAGGGTTCCTATCCATCATAAGGATATGTTGTATATCAAGTTGCATAAGCCTAAGTCAATGCGTTCCGAAGTTAAAGTGGAGTTTTATTAATTTGCACCCCCCTGGGAGAAAGTTCACCCTGTCGGAATTTGCACCCCCCCCCTGCGTTTTTTTACCTAACCTAACCTAACATAATCGAACAGGGGGTGCAAATTCCGAGCAGGGTGAACTTTCTCCCAGGAGGGTGCAAATTAATAAGTGCCGTTAGAGTGTTTACAGACACGCAGACAGACAGACATTGAGATTACATAAGCCCACCTCGCATACTCGGGCGGACTAAAACCAAAAAATTAGGTTGTGGTTTTGCATTTTCTTAATCAGAGGGTCGCTTTACCATTAAGCTACGTGAGTCAGATTTGAATGCCGCATAATGGCTGAGAATTAGAATGCCGCATAATGGCTGAGAATTTATTAACGTTTACGGTCACGGTGAGAATCGAACTCACATCGTCCCTATTCTGATTTGATAACTGCATATCACTAAACCACCACAACCTGTGTAACAACTGGTGTAGTTTTTCTCTACCTTAAGTTTCCGCATTATTATTTCCTGCGTTATATCTCTTTTTATTGGAAGGTGTACAGTATTGATAATATGCTGCCACAATCAAATATAGGTACACAATATTGACGTACGCACGTAGTGAAATTATATATTATTTATATTACTACTATGTATTACTACCATTATTGCATTTTGCTTGCATGCATTGTTGATTGTTCTTCAGAAATTAAAAGCAGAATATTTTTGGCTTTTGCTTAAATCCATTCTTGGTTTGTAAAATGGCAAACTGCAAAGCAAGGTATTATGTAATGTAGGTAAGCAAGTGTTTCGTTTTCAAAATGTGGCGGACGGAAATTTTTTTGAAATTTACCCCCAGATTATTAAAAAATATTATTTTTTATTGTTTTATATATTTTTAAATTGCTATAGCTCTAGCTTTCTGCTATTCCGAAGACATTAGAAATGTAAACCAATAATTTTATTTTTTCAAAACAAGATAATGGCTATTCTACCGAAATTCATTTTTGACCTACTTTGACCTCCAATAGAATTGGTTACATAAGGTTTGTCAAAATTTCAAAATAGCCAAATGAACGCTACATGTTATACTTGCGACTGGCTGAAGTTTCATCCAATTCGGTTTCAATGAAAAAGTGGGTTGCCTCGTTAGTTTTACCATCAAGCCTATTACTGTACAACATATTATTTATATATATTTATACACATTCCCATCAATTGATAGATTAAAATATTAAGCCTTCCGGTAATGTACTAATATCATTCAAACTCAAACATCATAAAACAATTCTTCATATATATTTACTTATAGTTCTTATTTAGTTCGGCTCTTCCAAATAAGTAAGTATTATTGTAGAAGAAGTAGTGAGAAATTACAGTTTCAGATCACATCTACATTCCCACCACTTTAGCTAACTACTTATGAAGTACTTACTAGTGGGATACTTCTAACTACTTATGTTTAGTTTTCTGAATGAGTGTATTGCATAATATTATTTGCATAGACTTTCCCCTGCCTCCTAGTTATTTACTGATTTGTACCTACAGCTACACTGTACGTACAGTTGTTGATGTAATATATGCACTACTATGATAATACTTTTCCACTTTTGTTTCGTTCCATTAATTTAGTTCACTTATTTTAATGAAACAGTGGAAGAACTAAAGAGGAAAGAAGCATTTGCGTTCTGAGTGACGAAATCCACGAGGAGACAACTAACGATAAGTTTGATACTTATTTTCCACTTGAATGTCATTATATCAACACAAGTCCGTAATCCACGCCTTCTTCACTAAATACTACTTGTGTCTTCGGAATGTATATACATATTACCTATATACCTGTACAGATGATAGATCTCAACATGGCAGCTATAGGGGTGCCTTTATAAACCTTCATTCTAGTTTCGGGTGAAGAATCGTGTTTATTTGCCAAATGTTGTACAACCCATAAGTATTTCTAACTAAGCCTCATCTTTGGGTGCTCTACTTTATCAATACTCCTCCACAACTCAGAATAGCAATCTCGTTAATTTTCTTCGGAAGGATTAATGCACAGATATTTATTTATGTAGCTACCTAAGCTAAGGAATAAATATAATATCAGTACCAGGGAACGGGTGACGTTTGCATAAAGTTCTCCATTATTGGTTTGGTGCTTTAACCTTTCCATTGTGGGCAGTTAACAATTGTAGGTATAGATTATATGGGTAACCATTTATTAGCTACAGCAACAGATTCCAAAAGCGTAGTTTCTACACTGCTTGCCTACATACATAACTTTTGGATGCGTTCTGGGTATTTGAGAAATTAATGAGGAAATCCAATTGCAATCTGCTATTATATTTATGTGACACCAACTGCGTCTCTGTTACACTAAGTAATTGTTCAGATCAGACCTTATAGATCTCAATTTGTTAGCTTTTTGCCTTTGAACTCGTTAGTAACAGTAATTGCAAAACATATTTTAATTAATATTTCCATATTCACGTAAATTTCATGGAATTTTAGGTACAACACACAAACCAAATCAAAAATTCCAGCATTACGTCGTAGTTTGTAAATGAATATTGAATCTAAGACTCAAAAAGACACACAGAGTATGTTTTTAATGGTACGAATATGAAACTTTTTTCATAGGGATTTTACATAGGGAAAGTAGGAGAAAGCTTGCATATGAAACTTTGGTATTTTAGATGGGGAAAGTAGAAAAAAGCTTACACATGGGATCCCTAATTTGCGCAACTTTAAACATATAGTGTTGCATTGACTGTATACTGCATATTATACAGCTGGGGTTGGGGTACATTTTTGACGATAATTTTTCTACTTTTCACAAATTGAACACCATTAATTAAATTAAATATGTTATTAAATAAAGTTAATGAATTAGTTAGGTAATCTCCAGTATATCGACTTGTTTTTCTATTGCAGTAATGAATAGTTTAATTAAATATCCATAATATTATGCTAAACATATAAATTCTTCTTTACAAATGTTAGTTGATGGTCAAGATCAACCTTCAATTATGGTAGTCATCGAACAAGTGAATTTAATTATCTTGAAATCAATTTAATGGGAATACTGTTGTGCTGATCTGCATTTAGCATTTAATTCAGACCTGTCAAGAGGAAGAATAGGCGTGACGATATTAGAGAGAATTGCTCTCACATATTATTTTGCCGTAATTAATTTCTCTAGATTAATGAAACTGTTAAGTCCATACACACTCAACGGACCTACGTCAATTGATGTGGACACTATTTATATTTTTGTTATTCTATTTGAGACGGGACTCATTTAATCAGCGATTTGGCATTTCTGCTTGCTTTGTATTATTTTCCATTTACAAAATAGAACTAATGTAGTTCAGATAACATAATAATCTAAAATATTATTTACATACACCCAGCCCACTTTAAAACTTCCAATGACGCAAGTTCAGAACTGAAGGGGTTTGCTGTAAGTATTTGGGTTAATGTTTATCAAATAGGCATTAAAGGGCTGGAAGGTTGAAACATTGATAATAACTCCATTATACGTTAAACGCGTGGGAGTTCTTGGATGTGTTTTTCAAAATGAATAGCGATCGTACCTTTTGTGTATAAATATTAGTTCAGCTAACGATAAGGAAACTATTTATAAATACATTGGGAGTTAGTTAAATTTTCAATGAAAATAAGTTAGCAATATATTGGAACTAAATATTTAGTAACATTTTTTTCATCCTGGTGCTTTGGGCTACACGAAAAGTAATGTTAAACAAAATAGAATATAAAGAGCATTAAAAGTTGCTTTCCACTATGTACTACTTACATAAAAGAAATCTGATCCATCCAATGTTGATAATTGTATAGGGACATTAATACTGATCCCCAAAGTTAGCTTTTTAAAAGAGGAGTATGTGTTAGAATCATGTGTGCATGCAAGTCCGTGAGGTGAAAGTTTGGAGAAAGTTAATAATTGGCCTTAGGATTAATGTATTTGTATTACATGCACTCGTGCCTACGTACCTAAGTTACGACACACGAAAGGGCAGTGTGAGGAATATAATATAAGCTTTAATTAAAGATATATAGACGTATCTGTACTTAGGTATTAAAAATATCCAGAGATTCAGTTTAATAAGTAATAACATTATTTGCGCGCACTACGTTGCTATTCGGTGCGTATGTCCTCTAATTATACCCCCTATATAAGATGAAGACTATCTGTATCCATGTAGAATGTGTACCGAAGTAATATCTAATACCTAATTAACTACCTACCCTAGATAAAGCAAAAGGAGAAAGTTTTGATTCATTAATTTCAATAAGTGTACAACACATGACGAGCTAATGATTTTATGATACAACGCTAGATAATATCGCACTACAAAACACCACCATGTAAAAGTAGCATAGTGAATTTCTGTCTTCATATTTATGTTAACACTAATAATATAAAGATTTTCATTTACTTTCCCTTGTCAACGCTATACAACTGACAACAAATACGAAGTTAATATAGGCTAATATGCTTTCGCTTTTTATATACATATTTTCAGTTTAAGTTCTTTTTTAAAATGAACTTTACAAAGATGCTACGCATTAACATAGGGAAAGTGCAATGCAAATGGCCTACTCTGTACGAAATGTTTTTCTGGTATGTAATACTATTAGATTATTAGATTACTTGCCTTTACGTATTGGTTTACATACATTTATATTTGCAAAAAAATCTAAACCAGTTTTTCGTATTAACGCTGAGAAATATAATACGCATGCAGAAATAAGTAGCTCAAATATTACTAATAAAAAATTTCAGCAAATATATATTACGTACCCTATCATTTACAATTGGATTATTTTAGATTAACGTTTTCGATTAATATTCTTATGTGCAGTGGCAGGAAAACAAGCTACACAATTATATTAACGTTGCAATCGTATAGCGTCTAAATTCAAATCCAACTTTTTAAATCAGAAAATAAATATATGTAAATGAAGCCAATGCCAAATGTCACAATTATGTGCCTAATTACGCTTTGCGAGTTGTAATTTTTTTTAATTTAAATGGGCTAAAAAATGGCATGCCAAGGTTGAAGCCATGGCATAGCCTGTCGATAATGATGCGTTAACGTACATTATTACACAAAAAGGTTCGAAATTTGCCTTGTACGGTTCTTTTACTTATTCGAACTCGATAAAACAAAAGATACCTAAATACTACATGCAAGGAGACACGCTGTAGTACGCTGTAAGGGAATAATGTTTCCACGAATTGCAAACAGGTAGTTATTTATTTGTATCTTCTTCTCTCCTTAATCTGATCCATCTCTCTTATCAAAGTTCTGTTTACTCTATTCGAATGTCCATTATTTGTTAAGGTTGGCTTAACGAGCTAGGTACCTCTTGCTAAAGGCTAATGTACTCAATAATCCAATAATGATATGTGCATCCATTTTTTGTCATTGTCCTTAAATCAAATTTCGGATAGCTAAGGGTTACCTAATGCGGACTTCAATGGTTTTCCTTTCTTTAGAATAGCAGGGCGCTAATGACTTCCATTTCAGCAACGGGATAAGCTAACATTGCCGCTGCCGATCTACTTACAATTGTTACATTAACTAGAACTCTGCTGCACACAAAGAAACAAGATTTGATGATGCTAAACGAAAAGCCATACACTTCCAAGTAAATAGAATCAACAGCACAATTGCTACATTTAATGTACAATGTATTTACTGTTGTGTATTAAATGACATACATATTTAGGTACACAGTACACATGAACTAGAACTGGCTAAAGCTAAACCAAATGATTAAATTACATTATTAAATACATGAGTAAATGTAAATACAATAGTCACAATCCAAACATATATGCATAGACTGGATTACAGTATAGTGTTATAATTAAGTAATATTATTGCACTTTCCACCACGCACATTCTAAATATAATACTCTGAAATTAAGTTCTAAATTGTTTTAATGCCTTATTATTACTATTAAAGGCATTATTTAGAATTAATCCATATTCCAATGTCCAGTCCACGTTGAATTTAATAATACAGAGCTTTGCATTCAATTAGGGATTCATTGGGGAAAGTTTATAATGGTGAAAGTATTATGGTCGCCTTATTCCCTGTAAATCTGTGGTAACAGTTACAGTTAACAATTTTTTAGTGCAACATAATGTGAAAATTAATTGGTTTGATCACAAAGTGTCTCGTGGAATATTCCAAAACTGTCTAACGTCATATGAAATGCTGCATGATGTAATGGAATATTCCAAAGTTTTGTATTATTATTATATTTGGAATATTCCATATTATATTCCATATTGAGTCCAGATTGCAACAGATGTCTCATTAATTTCGACAGGAGTTATACTATTGTATTTATATAATACTTATTCATATGTAACTAACCTTCCTGTGAACGTAACCGCATGTTGTCATTCATTACATGCTAACTGACGTGCTAAAATCGCATTGATGACAATAACAAAGGGAGAATCACTCGGGGCCAAGTCATACGACATTTGGAATCGAATTACAAAAGATTTCAGTAGGTTTATATCGTCGAAATTTCTCTGGCCTGTATGTCTGCCCTGTTTCTATGAAATAATTGTAACTATCTGTCCTGCCTGGAAATTGTACTAATTTTGTTTTGTTACATACTTGTCATGAATAGGGAATCCTCATTCTTTTATGTCCGTCGGCAGTGCTAATTGACTCTTTTCCAACGAGACTTTATTACTCAACACTCACAGGCGTAACTCTAAACAATTTATTTTTAAGTCCATACTCGTATTAATGCGCTATTAATTAATTTACTTTTATTTCTTCCTCATTTTTGTGGTACCTGATCTAACTAGAATAAATATTACACAGTTTAACCTTATTGGCATACATAACATGGGCATAAGACCTTATAAGCGCATTTAGCAGGAGGATGACAAAAAATGGAGTAACTTGTAAGAAAAATGTACACAGAGGGAAAGCATCGTATTACTTAGGCTCAATTGTGTATACCTAATGTACTAAGAAACTGTTTTCTGATTTTTCTCACATACACACTGCATATATACAAATAGAGTACATGTCTGGATCTCTAAACTTGCATTGCACATAACAATACTACTTGATACTGATAAAATTGTGCTGTCTACAGCTATTATTAAATGCAATGTCCCCCACAGTGAAAATGTAGCGTCAATGTCCTCCGTCTTCCGCACAACGCAAAAACACACATAGAAATAGTACTACACATCTTCAGGAACATAATAAAGAAGTGTCCCTACTGTGTGTAGGCATTTCCTTTGCAACGCAAAAACAATAATGGTGACAACATTCTACTAAAATGCTACACGGAGAAAGTCGATGCAGTAATTTAAGTTAATTTTGGTTTGCTAGCTTTTGCCACATTGGAGATCGACAGTAGAGATCTGTGTGCTTTAGATATGTACAATACACACATGCTTGTTTTTGTTAGTGGTTCAAAATACAGATACCACATACTACTACAAAGAATCTACTAGAATCTAGACTCGTTCTGAGGAGTAGCACTCAAACAATTATCTATTGTCCAATTTACTACTGGAAAGTATAACATTATTTATGTACATACATATATTGTTATTTGCTTACCAATTTGTGTGTATAGAGAGAGGAATTACTATACAATTTTATAGACAGGTCTATTTGTATGTATAAGTGGTTGAGATATGATCCACTATAAATAGAGATAGAAAGGAGATACTTCTGCCCTTTCCCCTGCCCACTGAGAAGAGCAACATAATTTCTGTCAGAAGAGACATCCGTTATTACGAACATTAGAGGGAAGGAAATGAACCACTAATCATCTACCTGCCATTTCTCCACTTTCACTTTGATCAATTGCTCTCCTGACATCCCTAAACTACTATTGTATATGCAGAATCCAAAATTTGATCTCTTTCTGGATCACATCCGGATATCACTCCTTTAAACCGGATTGAATAACTGCCCACATTTGCTACGTATTTAATTCTTCTGTGCTGTAACTTTAGTTAACTTAAATAGGTACTTTATTTAATTGCTGTGAATAATTGCAATCGTGTGTTACTTAAAGAAAGGTAAAGGGTAGGATATCAAAGGATTAGATTTCACAATTTCTAAGGACAATTTCAATGTAAATTAGCATTAAAATAAAAAATGCTTATTTTCTTGTATGCTTTGAGAAACATTTGAGTAAAGTATCATAGCTTGCTTGAACAAGGCTATGCCTTATACTGTACCATTATTGGAAAAAATTCTTAATTTATTATATGGAGAGAAAGCAATCAGAGCATGAGAACTTTCGTTCCACAGGCTCCTAAATAAATCGTAGTACTAAAGTCGACAACTTATAGGTATAAATAATTTATAATGATTTAGCCATGAAAATGCACAAGAACTATTTATCTGCTTATGTATTCAAGTATGCTTTAAAATGTTACTAATAATATCGTTCATTTGATATTTTTATTACACAAAATGCAATTACACGAATAGGGAACAAAATATTTTTAAGAAATTGCTTATGCTTACCTGTTGACGAGAATTTTCTTCAGAAGTTTTACAGGAAAATATACAACGTAATTTACTTTCACTCGTGTAAAACTGTTTTGATATTCTGTGTAAGTACTGCGCGTAGTAAGTACTTCTATAAATATCGTATTCCTTGTATTAGTGTGAATTTAAATATCAAAGACAATATGTTATATGGAATGTATTGAATTGGTTATAGAGTGCAATGTAAATATTGTAATGCTTTTATAGTTGAATTTAGTTGAGTGAATGAGAGAGAGAGATGTGAATGGATAAGTAAATCGTTGAGGTGAGTGGTAGAGAGTGGAGTTTCAGTTAGTGTATGTAGTTTGTTGTAGAAAAGATGAGACTAGGAAAGTACGAGTAAAAGGTGAGTTTCTGTAGCTGCTGGTATGATGCTATGAGCTTCCTCTTCACAAATGCCAGCTTTCTCCACAACTCGTCGGGGTTTTAATCAATACCCATCTCTGCCGAAAGCTAAAAACAACCCTGAAGAGACTCAGATCACAAGCAAGCCTTGTTCTCGCTTTCTTTTGCTTAGCTAGCCGAAACTTGACTTATTTCCCCTCACTGTCCTCTACATCTTTTTGCAAGCGTTGCTAATTGTTACTTATGTATGCTTTTTGCACTCATTCTAATATTTCTTTAATGAATTGAATGAATGAAGTGAGATCTGTGGTCTGTCTATCTGGTCTCATTATATACAGAATGATCTTTCTGGGAGAGAAATGCTCTCTCGGGTTTGAAACATTTATTTATTATGATACTATGTACAATTTCAATAATATGGACGTGTATAGCTATAAGACGATGTACATATTAGTTTTAATAAGCTACTTATGTAATTTTCAATATTTATAGCACGCGCAGATTTAATTTGCCATATTAAAAGCCAAAATTCCGAATAAAACCTATTTATACATTGAAGTGTGTAAATTACCAAATGTTGTATTTATTTATTGTGGTGCACTATTTGGTTATAATCATAATCGGTTTAATCATAAAATCAGAATTGTTACTAATATATATATAGTATTAATAGTGGTGATGATAATGTGGATAATTAAAAGTACAAAGACAGAAGAACGAGAAGAAGGAAAAGTAGAATAAGCAATCTAAAACTCCTGTTTACCAGAGAAGTCACTTTATACTACTTATATTCTATTCTTAACAATTTACATGTGTACTTATTATGTAGATATTTAAGCATTTAACATTGATTTGGATCAGGGAACAACCCATTGTCGGAAAAAAGTTGAGTTAGATATTTGGTGGATGCTTTAAGAACTCTCGGACGCTCTGGATCGCTGGGATTAACCCAATAAACTCCAAAACGCTCCCTGAAATCAAAAACTTTGTACCTAGTAGCATTTTATCATCTATGAAGATTGGTCTCGATATATTTAATTTGCCATTTCAAATAAAACTGAGTGCACTGAATTTAAATTTCTTATCATTAGCATGAGGAAATGACGAGAAATCGGTATTGTATCGTACTTAGGTAGCAATGTATTTATATGGATCCCTGGGTCCATTCTTATACAGTTATCCACAAAATTCCAAGCAGTATATGATTTAACACCACACCCATCAAGAACCACAACCTACAATAACTCATTGATGTAGCTCAACCAAGGTAAAAATTAATCCTTCGAATCATTTCACGCCCACGCTGTTCTGTTATCATCACTTAACCCATTCTCCATCACGTACAGCTCAGGATTGCCATTTAGGTTGAGCTAATCCAAAGCAGTTCAACACTTTCCTAAATCCCCAAGGAACAACATAGAGCCTTTGAGAGAGATTTTCCTTGTTCTCAGTCTGAGTGTCTGGATGACACTGCATCCTGTCACTCCACCTCCACCAATTCGAAGTTTCATTTGTAAACTGAGAAGGGGCAATTAATTCCGTCGTGCAATGATCGAAACCTACAGATATGAAGTCTAATGAACCTACATAGTACATAAGCATAAATGAAAAATATTAAGTAACGAAATACAATAAAAGATGCCTAAAAATAATTCAAGATTATTTGTCTATTTTTGGAAATATAAATCAAATCAAATTCAATCAAAAAATCAAAGAAATCAAATTAAACCCTTCTAGTATTCTTCTTCTATAAAATGATAAAAAGATAATTGGGAAAGATATACCTTTACGATTTTTTCTCTCGCATTACATCAGAATAATTTTCAATGAAAAGTGGACTAGTAAAGCCATCCGTGTTAAAAGCATCTTAACTATAGATTTATCAAATGTAAATATATATTTGTTTATAAATTGGGTGTAGTATATTGTAGTGTAGAATGGATGAAAGAAAAAATAAGTTTAGGAGGATTATAATATTTTTGCATTTAGTTATATACATCATAATTTATTAGTGTTTCATTTGCATATGGATAATTAACTAAAACAATTAATATTTTCTAGATCAATTTTCTTTAACACAGAACATTTATATAGCTTTACTATATCATATTTCATTGCATTATTAAACCAGTTGATTTCAGACACAACTCCTAGTGTTAAATACATCCATATATATGTAGTAGACAAGAAAATACTTACAAGATATATACACTCTGACTCGTTTCGTTACTATATACCTGCTAAAGTACATCCAAATTAAATTAAGCGTTTGCACATATGTAAATAAATATGTGTTCAGGAACTGATAAATAAAGATAAGTAGAGCAAAATCCGTTGTTACTGTACGTAATAACGTAATAAATAGATTCCCGGATTTTCAGATCAGACAACAGCAATACTGGGATCTTGTCCTTGTCTTGGAGATTCTTGTTTCATTAGATCTTTAGGCTTTCCATTCTTTTGATCATAAATCAGGAAATCCTTTCCCAACTGCTCGTAAACAGAAGGCAAGAAATATATTGAAGGTGGAACTTTCTGTGGATAAGATGTGTGCATTCCGATTTCTCCCAGTTTGATGGATAAGACGCTCAAGACTCCAAAAACGCCGACGGCTGTTTCAACAACTCCACTTGTTATGGAAATCAGATCGTAGAAGCCTTCAAAGTAGTAGCGGTACACCCAATTGGCTATGTACATTCCTATTTTAAAACAATTACGTGCAATTATTCTCATTTGGATACTAAATTGGTAGCTGGCTGCAGAAAGCGTGGCAAAGGTGTATGGTCTCCTTAATTACAGGTAATTTTCTTCTTCTGCGTATGTAAATATTCTCGGATTTAATTATATCTCTACTTTTAATAGGTATTTAACCTACCTCTGTATGCAGCCATGAGTACAATGTAATTAGACACGAAACCATCAACTCGTCCCATCTTCCAGATCATGAAAAGTTGAGGAATCAAAGCAACTGCTTCTGTATACATACTCCAGGTCCACCAAAGCTGTCAAAATACAAATAAATACGTTTTAGCATCATTTTTCCACTTTTTTGTCAAAAATTCATTTATATTAAGAACTATTAAAAACTTTACCTCCAGAATAGGGGCTTCAGCTTCCTTTGCATGATTAATAAGAAACGTAAGCACTGTTACAGGGATTATCAGCAATTCAATCCTAAAACCCAAAAAATAACGTTAATGGAAAAGTAT
>JAQFYC010001244.1:0-37300 GCA_034694165.1 Tomocerus mixtus | reverse complement strand
CTAGGTATGGTAACGTAATATGGCAACCGTTGTATGGCAACCAAGATATGACAAACGAGGTATGGCAACCATGCTAGTTTAACCAAGATATGGCAACCGAGGTATGGCAACCGTTGTATGGCAACCGTTGTATGGCAACCGTTGTATGGCAACCGTAAGTTGGTAACCAAAATAAGGCAACCGAGGTATGGCAACCAAGATTTGGAAACAAAGATATGGCAACCAAGATATGGCAACCGAGGTATGGCTACCGAAGTATGGCACCCAAGTTATGGCAACCGAAGTATTGCAACGAAAATATGGCAACCGAGGTATGGAAGCCAAGGTATTTCAACCGAGGTTTGGCAACCAAAATATGGTAAGCTGGTATCTTCCATGATTGAAACTAGTATTATCGAGTGCCGGAATGCTCCAACCCAGTTATGACGAAATTGATAATCATTGTGACGGCAATTACCGCTTGCCCATTTTCATATTATTCTAAAGTATCGTTCTCTATTCTAATTACAGCCGAATACATTTGTCTGGGAACTCTGGTTCTACCTGAACGCCTGAGATTCCCTTCGACACCTTGGATACCTACTGTGTCTTGTTCAATACCTTGACCATTATATACATGTACTGGTGGAAGGGAGCCAATGTTCCCTTGGTTGCCTCCTATGGCCAACATTTCCGGATTACCACTATTCATATTCCGGTTGCCTTCCCAGGTTGCCACCTCAGTATTGCCACTGTTGGTGTCATTGCGGTTACCTCCCCTGGTTACCAATTGATTCTCATTGCGACTACCTACTTTGTTAGTCTGTGAAGGTATGGTTACTGCTAATTCCCATGGATGGAACACATGGGGCCTTCGTCCGGACACCTTCTCTGTTGATAAGTTACCTAACCGTTCTAGGACTCGGTAAGGGCCTTTGCAATCGAATTGAAATTTATCAGGTTCCCCTTTTTCCTAGTGGGAACTTCATACATAACGACATACATAACAAACCCACTTTAATAGCAATATCTTTCCTTCCTTTGTCAAAAATTATCTTCATTCTTGCTTGTGCGGTGAGTAATTTTTGTCTTGCAGATTCAAATGCCCACTTCAACCTTGCTAATCAAGTATCCGCTGCCAAAAAGAACGATGGCAAGTTGATCGCAAAATCGATTGGAGAGCGAAGTTCTTGACCGAACATCAGCAAATTAGGCGTCTGGCGTAATGTACAGTGTACTGACGAGTTATATGCAAATATTAACGATGGGAAGAATGTAACCCCAATTCGCGTACGTACCGAGATATCATGTTTGCCAGTGTACTGTTAAAACGTTCAGTAATTCCATTTATATTGGGCGTAAATGGACACGTAAACGTTTGTTCTACATCAAGTTTTATACTAATCTCTCTTAATAGTTTGGAGCGGAAACACGTGCCATTGTCTGTTAGAAAATTGACCGCAAATGCAAATAATCCTGTCCACTAAAAATCGGGCAACCTCCTCGGCTGTTCCCGCTTTCAATGCTCCACAAACAACCTAGTTAATAGATCTGTAACTACAATAATTACTTTATTACCATTGTCTGATTCTGTAAAGGGTCCCAGTATGTCTGCCGCCCAAAAGTCCCCAGGTTTCAGATCCCTGTTAACCTGCAAGGGATCTATAGGTAGCAGGAACCCACCAAACTTTCTCAGCGGAGGTTTATGCCTTCGACAGGACAGGCAACCGTTAATATACCGAGCGGTATCTCTATCCATACCCGGCCAATAGAATTTCGGTTTAAGTCGGAGTAATGTTTTTATCTGTCCTAAATGCCCGGAGAATTTAGCTGCATGATACAGATCTAGTATAATACCTCGCAGTGAAACAGAAAAAACCAACCTTGGTTCCTGGTTACTAATTTTATACAATAGTCTATTTATCAATTAAAACTGATTATAATCACCTATATTATGGATAATCATGTGACACCGTTCATCTGTTTTCTGATGGACAGCCAGGAGCACCGGTAGCACGCTTATCATTATTTGCTGGCCCACCGACATGGCAACCAGTGTTGGCACTCCTAATTAAGATACACTGCCGCCCGGAACCCCTGCTCGTACAATCTCTGAGACTTTTGTCCAAATATCTGTCAACATAGTCCTATTATTGACTACATTCGCCACCCAATTCGCACTGTTTTCTATTTTATCTAAGAGACTGGGTTTTTCCATTTCGTCAGTCACCAACTGTTTTCTCAAACCACTATTTTTTGAAAGTCCTACAATAGCGTCATTTGGCTTTTCGTACCCTGTCAGATTTGTGACTACCATATTATCCAAAAAGTCACTACGGCTTGTCGTGAGGTGTACAATAAAGGTAAACAATAAGGACATAGGCAAGCTTCATTGCTAGAAAACTTTAAAAATTACTACGTACTTTAAACTAAACCTTGTGGAGTACAAGTTACTCGGTGTAATTGTGGTCGTCATTTGGGTCGCCCAAGCCTTTCTTCTCCTTTATATATTTGCTTCTCCCTCTAATCTACCACACCCTTAACATGTTGTTAGTGGAATGCATAGGCCCCCAACCCAGGATCAATGACTCGATGATGACGACGTCGTCCTAATAAAATAGTAAACAAATCATTGATCCCAATATGTCATTTTGGATTAATTACCTTTTTATAAGTTCTCCTTACGATTTACAATTTCCTTTTAGGTTTTCAGCTCTACCATTGAGTATTTACAGACATATGCCTAGTAGAAAAGTTGTACGACCGCATAAAATCTCTATACTATACCATAGCAAATTAACGTCACTTGCGGCTTCCACCAGGGCCCCAGTTCCACCTTCTTAATATTCCCACGTGCTTTAATGAATTTTCCTAAGCAGCTTTCGTGTCTTTCTAAATGCCGTTTGAAAGCGTGTCTATACGATGTGGTTGTCGTGCAACCGGGGCAAGCATAAGTGCCGTCTTTGCGATCTCTCTTTTCCCCCTTCTTCTTTTTCAGTTTCGATCTCTTACGTTTGCGGTCAGTACTTGTACTACTGCTCGGGTTCCCTTCCCCTTCGGGTACCATTACTCGGTAAGTTTCATTTTTGGCTGCGCGGTGGGTGGTTTCCAGTTCTTTGGTCTGATTCCCGTCGCAGTTTGGCACCTCGCTAGCGCTTTCATTGGTGGGTGCCACTGGATCTTCCTTAACGCCTTCACCGGAGTTCTGGCTGTTTTTACATTTGAGTCTGATTGTTTTTCTTCATCCGAAGTTACTGAATCAAATTGTTGATTACCGTCCGACGCCCCATCAAGATATGGAAAACCAAGATATGGCAACCAAGATATTGCAAACGAGGTATGTCAACCGTAGTATGGCACCCAAGGGATGGCAACCGAGGTATGGCAACCAAAATATGTCAACCGAGGTATGGCAACCAAAATATGGCAACCGAGGTACGGCAACTAAAATTTGGCAACCGACGTATCGCAACCAAGGTATGGAACCCAAGATTTGGTAACCAAGATATGGCAACCAAGGTATGGCAACCAAAATATGGCAACCGAGGTATGGCAACCAAAATATGGCAACCGAGGTATGGCAACCAAGGTATGGTAACCAAGATATGGCAACCGAGGTATGGCAGCCAATATATGGTAACCAAGATATGGTAACCAAGATATGGCAACCGACGTATGGCAACCTAATACGGTAACCGAGGTATGGCAACCAAGGTATGGCAACCTAATATGGTAACCGAGGTATGGCAACCAAGGTATGGCAACCGATGTATGGCAACCAAGGTATGGCAACCGATGTATGGCAACCAAGATTTGTTAACCACGATATGGAAACCGAGGTATTGTAAACAGGATATGGTAACCAAGATATGGCAATCGAGGTATGGCAACCAATATATGGTAACCAAAATATGGCAACCGAGGTATGGCAACCGATGTATGGCAACCAAGATTTGGTAACCACGATATGGAAACCGAGGTATTGCAAACAAGATATGGTAACCAAGATATGGCAACCGAGGTATGGTAACCAAGATATGGCAACCGAGGTATGGTAACCAAGATATGGTAACCAAAAGATGGCAACCGAGGTATGGCAACCAATATATGGTAACCAAGATATGGCAACCTAATATGGTAACCGAGGTATGGCAATTAAGGTATGGCAACCTAATATGGTAACCGAGGTATGGCAACCAAGGTATGGCAACCGATGTATGGCAACCGATGTATGGCAACTAAGATTTGGTAACCAATATATGGAAACCGAGGTATGGCAACCAAGGTATGGCAACCGAGGTATGGCAACCAAGGTATGGCAACCGAGGTATGGCAACCAAGTTAAGGTAACCAAGATATGGCAACCGAGGTATGGCAACCAAGTTAAGGTAACCAAGATATGTCAACCGAGGTATGGCAACCAAGATATGGCAACCGAGGTATGGCAGCCATAAGTTGGTAACCAAGATATGGTAACCTAATATGGTAACCAAGTTATGGCAACCACGGTGTGGCAACCATGCTAGGTTAACCAAGATATGGCAACCGAGATATGGTAACCAAAATAAGGCAATCGAGGTATGGCAACCATAAGTTGGTAACCAAAATATGGCAACCGAGATTTGGAAACAAAGATATGGCAACCGACGTATGGCAACCAAGATATGGTAACCAAAATAAGGCAATCGAGGTATGGCAACCAAGATATGGTAACCAAAATAAGGCAATCTAGGTATGGCTACCAAGATATGATAAGCACGGTATCGCAAACATTGTCTAGTAACCAAGATAGGGCAACTTAGTAATAGCAATAGCAGCATTGTAGCTAATGTGGTTTAACCAAGATATAACAACCTAAGTAGGTTAACTAATATATGGCAACTTAGGTATGATAACTAAGATATGGTAACCAATATTGCTTAAAACATTTTTGCAAACCAAAAACTCTTTGAAAATGCATGACCGCAGCGTGTTATAATAATATGTTAAATTTGATATGTTTTTGTAATGTTTGAGTGTAAAATCTCACAATATTATGAACGTGCTTAATGTGCATCTGCATCTACCTGCAAATGACAATATATTACATGTACGAGAAGTACCAGCGCATTAAAATTGCACTTGATGTGTATATTTTTATTTTACAAAGTAATTTATATATAGCAATATTATGTATATATATTTATATCAGTATCTCATTTGCTAATCCATGCCGTGTTCGTGTCAGCAGGGAAAAGTGGGAACAGAATAGAAAAAGTATTTTTATGCAAAGTGTCACGTCTTTTCGGGTGAGAATAGAGAAAGGGCTTTTCGTTCGTAACACTAACACAGAAATAAAATTTCGCCTGGAAATAACAAGGTTCTGTAGACGAGCTAAAAGTTAGTAGTGAAGTGATTGGCAGCATTGTGTCTCGTTAGTGTGCTAAATGTCAAAGAGCGACACAAATAATGTTCTCTAGATCCTATTTGGTTTTCCCCCTCTCTCACTCACATTCACATCTGCATACATTGCCGTATCATTTTACTTACTTTCAGTTTATAATATATGTACCTACCCAGAAGCGCTTTAGTCACATCACCCGAATTTGTAGCTATTTGTACTCACATTCGACAGCGAAAAAATTTCTATTGCTAATACACTATGAAACTTGAATTTATATTGAAACTCTTTACGAATACCCATAATAAGATGAATTGGGGACACATAACAGGTGAATTGAAGTCTCGAGTCAAGTGACATGACAGCGATAGCAACGAGTTAGTCATCTTAACTTTTTGTCTTGTTATGCAAGTCAAAAATGTCATATTTTATAAATAATGAGTAATAAGATACATTGTATACATACATAAAAGTGCCAAACCAATGCTATAATGTGTAACGGTGATGTAACAACCTTTTTAGCTAAATGTATACCGTACTTTCTGATTTAAAGACACATTATTACTTGAAAAATTAGCCGTTTGCCCAGTTTGGAATTGTAACACAGCAAAAATGTATTACTTCAAATTTTCTTTTCCCCAAAAGAATACATATTGTATTTAAAAATTGTATAAAGTCAATTATTAAATAGACAACGACAACAGGTCTAAAATAATAAGAAGAAAATACAGCATTCTATCGTTAACAGGTACCTTTTTGAAGAAAAGAATTGAGTGTGAAATATAGGTACTATTCTTTATTTATGTCTGCATCATAACCGGTGGCATGTACCTTGCAATATTTCTACTGCAAAAATACCTAGAGATTTTGTCTGCAGTGTAGAGTACAATGTTGTACTAGTGTAGCCATGCAATGTAAAATGTGTGGGCAGATGTGTAAAAAAATAAAGTGGGTATCATATTACATGCAAATAGACAAGCTAAGTTGCACATGATGTGAAAGGCGAAAAGGGATCAAACAGATGCAGATCTAAGATATTGGCTACCAACAGGAATCATTTACGTGAATCTTAGTCTCGTTTGACTTGCACTTGACATTTTCGGTGAATGTAAGTGTAAATAATATGTAGGTAGGTTTCCGCCTGTCACACAACCTGCTTATCAACATCTAATTATATTTACACCCCCAACCAACACACAGGCCCCACATTACATTTACATTACATGAGACATAGCAGCAAAGGAAAGCCATTACATAATATAATAACACTCTAATAACAGACATGCACACGTAGCAACATAAATAATATTTAGCTATAGAATACAAAAATTCACTTAGACTACACTCCAGTCAACACTATTTACACGTAGCTAATGTCTGTAAGATTTAAAGATTCTACATTTTAATACCTAAACAAGTAACTAGATAGCCACAATAAAATCAGACAAAAATAACGATGGGAAAGTTGCAAAGCAACATTAAATTTAAAAAATAGCTACCATTCTGTCGGTTTCTTACAAATACAATGATGCACTTACTTATGTTATTATTATGTATGTAGTTATTTTGATTGTTTAGTATAACTCAGCTTGCACCTACTATATTTTATAATATTATTTCTAATTTCAAAGGTTCATTTCTGTTGTTTTGCTATGATACTACTCATTTCATATCTGTATTGCAGTTAATTTATTCATTATCATATTATCAAACAAATAAAAACAGTTTGCATTGCATGCATCGAAATAGAAAGAGTACCGCATTTGAATTACGTTGACGTTGCTACCTGCATGGTTCTCTTCCAGATATAGACTTTAATACAATAAAATATGGACATCTTAGATAAGTGCTTATTCACTTACACTTTATTATTATCTTATGTCCATTTACATCGCATTCATTACATTTCATATGCATATATTTCTGCATTGTTCCTCACAGAATGGTTAAAGTACCTATTTTTATACAGGGATATCATATGATGAGTAATATGACTATCTTATAAAAATTGTTGGTACATAGTTCATCGTACATAGTTAATTTAACCTTCCCCATAGTTCTATCCTACGTTCCTTATTTAATGGACTAATAATATGAACAGCAGAAGCGTGATTGCAAGTAAGTTTAACTTTTACGGCTGTTATGATGAGTGCATGCAATGCAATGTAATGTAAGAACATACCCACCTTGCTCGGCATAGCATGGATAGCTGACTGAGATTAGTTTTGTGTATAGTTTCTGTAAAGTATCTCCTACACAGTAGATAATGGATATTTAGCTAGTTAATTCCTATGATACAATGGAGAGAGGAGATAGTTAGCTGGTTAGCTTGCCTACTTATGTAGGTATGTATAGTGTTTTAAGCATTTTCATTATAAAATGCTGGGGGTAGGTACTTACTACTTGTATTTACTATCTCTCGACGATTTCAATTACCCTTATGCCTCCCAAGATTCACCCAACCTTCTTGAACAAGATAACTGACAAAGTATCTGCTTTTGCATAATAAATTTTGCGATAAAAAGTGGTATCCTACAATGTTCTCTTTGTGGTTTGGTTGGCTTTGCTTTGCCTTTCCTTGGCCAGACCAGGCCAGGCTTTATTTTTATTTCAATGGTAAAAAACTCTGAGCTTTAATAAAAGGAAAACACCGCTGATCAAACGCATTTTTTTCCTAGTCGTGCAGACGATGCTGAGCAAAATGAGAGTGATAGCAAAAGATCAACACGAAATCAATATTCATCTTGTATATGATATTATGTAGTGCAGATGTCTACACGTATTAGACGTCCGACAGTAAAAATTGCTACACCTAAATATATAGCTATAAACTTTTTATTATTTTGATCTTCAAATCCCTCTTTTTATTTATTAACGAAATAACGACAACAAAATGATGAACTTTTACCAAAACTCACAATCTGTTATCTAGCATAGCAGTAAATTAAATAAACCCTTGTGGCTTGATAAGTAGATAACTTACCTACCTTATTTTAAATGGTTTTCTAAAATTGAATGTTGTGACTTATTACTATACATGTAGTATGGTTGTTTTAAATGCCTACATTTTAAGACTTCTTGGTGTTTGGTCCCTTTTAATAAACGTGCACATTTCTCATTGGTATTGTATATACCTTACTTTGGCTCCGATTTAATAGTTACTTATCTATATAGCTACGTTTATGTTGCATGTACTTAATAAAAAATTCATGGGAATAATTTTGCTCGTGAACTGGCGAACAGGAGAACACCCAAAGTATAAAGTAGAATGAAAGGTAGGTGAGTGCTACATATCATGCATCTAAATTGGCCATTAGCTCAACTCAAATCTCCAAAGGCACTCGAGCTGTCGGTCTTAGGACTTACACTTAGACAGATAATATGATGTACTTACTTACATGTCCCTATAGTATAATGTACAAGTACCTACATTACACTGCACTAGTCTAGGACTAGACGTACCGTCCATTTGGCATGTACATGTACATATTGGCCTCAACAAGCATAGGATATTTAACTAGCAGCACATAGGTGGTGCCATGCCATGCCAGTTTATAAAATAAAAACCTAGATTTGTATTAGTTAGTAGCTAATAATTTTATAGCTAGCAATTCTGAAGGGAGGTACTACTAATATGGATTCATAAATACATTCCATCTGTACATAACATAACCTACTGAGTAACCATCTATTTCCATGTAATATGTATAGAAAACGTTAATAAGCGTTTCTGCAGATAAAAACGTTTCTTAAGGTATGTAGTATGTATGAACGTACAGATGTATAGTAAATATAAGTACCTATTTCATGTTAGAATGTTAGGTGAACTAATAAGTATAAGAAAAGAGAAATATATTGCTGCGCAGAATGAAGGGGGAGCAGAATAATAGGAGCTTGTTCTAATCGAGGTGTTGTTGGCAGTAATTCTAAAACAGCATGTCTTATCTTCAACGTCAAAATCCTGATGCAAATATCTTGCACTTAAGGTCATCATCACCTTATACATGTCTTATACAAAGGACTAGGTACCTCAACTCAAAGTCGAGCTCTCAGTCTCAGAGTCAAGATTTTTTGATGAAAAACCTGTATTCCGATTTGTTCTTGTGATGGTGTTAGGTGCACATCATAACGACAAGACAAGATACATAGTCTTCCTTAACGTATGTTTCTTGATTATTATCTATTGCCATCCAAATGTACATCTACTTAAGCTTGTGCATGCATATTATAATGTAGCTTTACTTTAGTTACAGATATTCAGCTAGCACTCATTTTGGCCAAGGAAGGTAAGTTAAGTATAAGTACAATACTACATGGAATGAGTATATAAAATGTAATTGGTCTACAGATGACAGTTAAGTAGTCCTCTATTTTATCTGCTGGCTTCACAATTGATTATTTATCTATGAAATACTACAGAAGATAATTTATTATTAAGCATGTACATAGTACGAGCATTCTATATAATTAATTGCATTATATGTTTAGAGATACATATATAATTTTAAAATCACCACCGCAAGCCAAACCCAATTATGATTAACACACATTCCTATACAGAACTACCTACAGATATATTGTACTATCTATATAATTTCATACATTCAACTAATAATCTTCCGCTGTATTGATAGGCACTTAATAAATTTTAGTTATGTGATTGTCTTATTTTAAGTACAACTAATTATTTATCGATAGACATTAGACGCAATTCTAAACAAAACAAGAGAAACTACAATTGGAACATGATTATAAACACCTGTTAACTAAATGACAAAACTGACTTCTAAATATTTATGCTACAATCGATTTCTCCACGTCCGAAAATCATAGTAATTGCAAGGAGAACGTTTTTTAAATTGTTTAACTGGTTCGGATAGTAAAAATTTAGTAGTGTAATCACTCAAGTAGGTTTTAGAAGCAAAAATTGCTCTCGATGTTTGTTGATAATGATAGTGTGCCTGTGCCTGTGAATGTGAGTGTGCTGTCTGCTGTGGCTGTGACGTGACCTTGCTTTATGGATATTGCTAAGCATTATCAAGCAAGATTTTTTTCTTTGTCTCCTCCAATCAGTTGAGAGGGAGTGAAGTGGAATTCAAAGTCGAAGAAACAAAGTCTCTGCTCTGCTGCTACGAAACTATGCAATAATGATAAGCGGAAAGTAATGACAAGAATAGTTGAATATGTCTCATATTACGGGGTTAATGTTGAAATCAGTCAACTGCCAATCAGTCCTCACTCATAGTAATCTTTTCGTGGTATTTACTCTAAGAACATCAGAGACCAGACCATAGAAAAAATGAACTGTGCATCATTCTCAAGTTTTCTCCGTCTAAAACCAGATCACTATCTTATGACATCTTTGTATCTGTAAAAGCATGGACACACAGAGAAGGACAGATACAAAAGACAGAAATTCTGCTTATAAGTAGTTTGGCTATAGCAATAGACATTTAAAACTACATAGCTCTACATTATTTACATTATGTGCGTTGCGAAGGGTTGTTAGCTCACACGTTCTTTATAACACAACACAGAGAAGAGAGCATACTTAGTGCTTAAAGTAGTTAAGCTGAGCTGACTGACTGATTGACGAGGGGTATTTTGGGAGGTTCACATTTTCTCCGACCACTAATTCTGAAGTCAAATACCACACATATTACTCAGTATAGCACACCAGGCACAACCACATAATACATTTACATTCTTAAGCCCAATTTCATATTTATTTCTGTATTTACAATCAGCAGACCCCGACGCCGCTCAAAAAGTGATACAATAAATACACTTTCAGTCCAAATCCAATTCGTACTCTTTTCAAAAGTTTTTCAAAGGCGCAGTATTGATTTCGAGAAGAAATCTGTCCTAAGGGAAAAATGCCTCCAAACCGAAAATACGTTGTTCAGATAAAATATCAAAATATTAGATCGCCCGGTTTAATTTCTTCGGCGTTAGGGTCTCGTATTTACGTAGTAGTAAATGTTTTGATTCCAATGAGATATTACAGATATTAATGTGGCAGTTTGTATAAACGTTTCATTAATGCCTGCTCAGCATTAATATATTGTTGGTAAAGAGATATTTACTTGACTTTTTATGTATGTAGCAACGTATATACATATAATATACAGTACAGACAGATAGTAGTTGAAAAGTCAAAAACCGTAGAGTCAAAAATGGAGTTGAAATTAAAAATTTTAAATGAAAACTTATGTAATAGCAAGACAAAATTTGCTGTCTGTATTTGTAAATAGAATAAATTTATTGGTAGACTGTATAGTATTTTATAACATTTATAGCACAACGAAGAGACGTTCACATTACTTACACCAGTATGGTTCGTAGAAATTGAAAGTACTCTTAAAAAGACGTATGCTGATGGATATGCACATAGGTAATGTATTTCGGTTTCTAGTTATCAAGATTCTGAACCAAGGAAAGGAAATAAAAGTACATAGACGTATAAATAACTACATGATGGCAGTGCACAGTGCACACACAGTGCAATGCAATGTAGCTAGTTTGATTCTGACAGATATGAGCCTATAAATTTTCTCATTGCTAATGAATTCAGATCTACGAGATTTCCTGTCACAGACCCCAATGCATTAAATTTTAACAAAGAGATTTAGGATATCTACCAGGGTAAAACCGATTTACCTACTCAGTTTATATGTATCAATGTTCTTGAAATGTGTAGTCTGGTTGTGCAAATACAATAATACTAAATTTATGTAAACGCATTACGAATCCATTCTGTATGCGTTTTATTGAATTTAGAATTTAGCACTTCCAAATGGTTATTCCACGACTGCATAAAACCTCTACCATAAACCTTTAAAGTAAAAAAGAGTAAACATTCGTATTAGTTCCCTGTTGCAATTTCAATAGAATTGTTAACTCTATTAGTAACACTCAAATTATATAAATATCATAATTTTTTAAAACAATGAAAGCTAATATATTATTGTCTTACAGTTTGTCATCAAAAGTATTATTCTTTAGTCAACAAAGCATATATGCAATAAAATAGCGTCATTCTCAGAAGCAATCTGGTTTGCTCTGACAAATAATATGATCTCAGCAACAGCAGATTTTTTAATACTTAACATGACGGGCAGTTTTTTGTTGCTAACAAAGTTGCGTCACTCTTCTCTGCTCTACTACACAATATGCACATTGTCTGCTGAGTGAGATTGTGTGATATTGTGACATTCCCAGTGTGTCAATAAGAACGGAAATTATGAGAGGAATTCTACGTTTACATGTATAGTTTTACTCCTACTCTTGTCTCCAGTTGTTCACATAATAAATATGTTTGTTGGTATACACACTTGTAAATTATAAATAATGTGCGTCTGTCACGACACACAGTAATGTTCTTTTCTTTTAAAGACAACGACATCATGTAACCTAAAATTATATTGTTCAGTACATGTGTTATAATTGTGTTATTGTCAGCACATTTTTATTGGAGCAAAGCAAATCTTTAAATGCCGCTTGTTGTAAGGTTTTTGTAACATTCGTAGAATTTACACTGTGGTACCACGCTTATAGAGTATTCAATGTCAATAATCGTGAGAAGGTTAAAATGTGACACTTTTTATGCCATACACAAATAGCTAAACTAACAGATTTTAGAACGCATACGGTAGACAACGCTTCTTTTCTACGCTAAAGTTGTCAAATGAATATCAGTCAGTACACATTCAATACAATTTTATAAATGCTATATTTATTATTTCTATGCATACAATATTCCAATGTTCCTGTACACAGGTTTTAGGAATTTCAACAAAAATAATAAATGCTAGACTGATCTGGCAGATTTTACTTCAATATAAAATCGTGTTATAGGCTGTTTGGATATGTACGGAAGTATACAGTATCTAAATACATGAGTGGATGTTTAAATTATATATCCTATAAAAGTAAGTAACTTGCATATATATAATATGTAAAAAATGAAAATTCTAAATGATAGATATTCTTTTCTCGAAGGACACAGTAAATAATTGCAGAAAAGAGTTGACTCGAATTCGTAACGGAACTGCGGTTCTGTTGCTAATCATTATTCGTTGGGCTTCAGCTGGACCTAAAACTGAAATTCCGCTAAAAATTGGCTACGGCTACCAGAATGTTACGTTCAACCTTATGCTTTTTGCTGTGTTTCGGCACAATATGCGAAGGATACCGGTTTCTCTCCAACTACAACCGAGGATTCTCTAAAAGTCTCCAAATTCGCCAGTCTTTCCTCGTTGGCGTAAATTCTTAGGAAAATCTAAATTTTATTTTGATATGCCGTTTTTCCTTACATTTTGAGTTCACTTCATAATTTTAGTGGTACTACAAGTTTTGTTTAGGCAAATTGTTTACATATCTACACACAGTTGAAGATATAAAATGCAAGAAGGAATTGCAAATGAAAAAATATGTAAACTGAATTCCATGGAAACTCTATTTTTCACCTTGCCCCCAGTATCGGCGCTTAACATTATATAAAACTTATTAATAATTAGACAGAAAACATTACAAAAATGTTGAATAGGAGCTGCGAGTTATGCAACAATTACTGAATGGTGTTTGGAATTAAGTAATTAGGGACAGATGGTAATTAGAGAAAAACG
Source organism: Tomocerus mixtus (assembly GCA_034694165.1). Lineage (NCBI taxonomy): Eukaryota > Metazoa > Arthropoda > Collembola > Entomobryomorpha > Tomoceridae > Tomocerus > Tomocerus mixtus. Next base: position 23,314 of record JAQFYC010001244.1, on the reverse strand, counting down.
GATTGCATTCTATGACTATGCATGAAGCATATTGCCAATAGAATGAGAGGTAACTTAAATACATATTATAGTAAGTATTATATTATTGTGCTCTATATTATCCAATTTCTATACGACCGCCTGTACGCATAATATTAGTAGACAGCTGGGCTACGATATAGAAAAGAAAAGAAGTTTTGCATGAATGCTATACTACTGTATTATAATAGCGTACTGGTGATGCGATGGTAGCCTGTGCACAAAGAGGGTATGTAAAGACACAGAAAAGTAAGCGTAGTCGAGAGTCTAGTCTGTCTTCACTTTTTTGCCCATAAATCTTGTGCTGGAGACTGCAATAAATTTCGGAGGAGCAAAGACTTATGTATAAGCGAAGGTGTCCTATATTTTATTTATTTTATATCCTTGCGAAAGACAACTGCCAACTATTTGCAAAAACTAATGCATAGTAAAATAACTAGATATCATCGCAGCACGTAATTTTTGTACTCGCAAGGGACAGATTAGTAATTAATTAACATTTTTTACTCTCTGTAGCATATAATGTTGAACTACAGTACATATATTTGTATAGTTAGTATATTACTGAACAGGATATGGTTAGAGGAAATTTTGCAGTATTTTCAATTACGGCATAAATATATTGCTATCCGCAGGTAGTACTAGTAAATTATTCTAGTAAATGCATTTGTTTTATAGTCGCGGAGGTATTTCTCTTATTACATATTTACATTAATATGAATTGGAGCTGTAATTGAATTGAGAATGAACTCAATCGTTTGTTAAATTGTTTTCAGTCGCGGTCTTTAAGAACTTTGTGTATTGCATCTGCAAAGGAAATAAATCTTGTCTCATTTTCACAAGATTGGAGAACAAAACAAATAGGAAAGTAAGTAGAACAGAAGAACTCAAAAGAACAGAAGCCAAGTGATACTTGAATACTTGTGATTGCGAGTGAGTGAGTGAGTGTCTGCGTTGCGTACGCAAAGGGCACTTTGGAACAATAGAAGTTGTTTAAGCAGCAAACACAATGAATAAAAGTAGTTGACACTTTCGCAGAGTGAACTTGTCTGACAAGAACCACACTAAAGTAAAGTGTAAGCCTATTTATTTATGTTTGTTCTCCTATTGTAATTTTTAGCCTTTCTTTGCACTTACGTAAGGAAATTGAGGATGGTTGCAAGATTTTCACCAATGCAGTACAAGGAATAACTCATTATTACCTTATTGTGTCGCTACTTAACCTTTGACGGTATATAACTAGGTACCTTTTAGGAAAAACATATGGCAAGCCGCACTACATCTACACTCAATTGTTTCTTTCACTAAGTCATACATCTTTTGTAAGCATCAATTATACGGAGTGAAATATTGCTTTCATCAAAACTTGTACCTGAAACCACAAAACGAGGCAACTGACTATACAGGAAACATTCCTGCCATTGTTTCTCAGCAAAAAACCTTTAATTGTCATTATTTTAGATAAGAATCATTGCGGTGATAAATTCAGTTATATTATCCAAAGATTACGCACCTAAAACAATAGTCGGCGGTAACTTTGTATGTGAATTTACACATGCTAGATTGAATTAATGGATGTAAAATATTTGTGGCGCATGTAAACTGCTCCTAAATGCATATAATAATAGATCTAGCAAAATATGTTAAATAATTCCAGTTTATTTCAATCGATTGGCAAAAAACTTTCCCCGAGGATACCTTATTTAAATTCTTGGATGTAGTAATGCTCTTTCTCGGTATAATTAACGTTGTTTTAGTCATGTAAGTAATTGGAAATCTTAATAAAAAATAAGTAGGTACCTTCCCATAGACATTCCTCTGTATAAATAACATCCAGAAGATGTGGCGGTGTCATCACTTAAAACAATATCTAACGCCCCAGTGTATAAATTATGCCAAGTGACCTGACTTGATTAATTATTTCTAATAACTACAAGTTCTGAGGAAACATTAATTCACAGTTTTAGCAATATTAGTTGAACATAGAAAGTATATAAGAGCATAAAATCTAAGGAATATGATTATAAATGTTGGGATAACATTTTAGACTATATAATATATTATGTTATCCTTAATATGTTACATGAACTGTAGAAAAACGAGCTCTTCGGAACCTCGTGTGATGCGGAGCAAGTGAATGTTGTAGAACATCTTATCTTCCCATTCATTTCTCGTGGTTCCGTTTATGTACACTGTAGTACACCTTCATAAGTATAAGGAATGTGTGCATACAATATAATGGATTAGTACTACTTCTTAGATATCTACTACAACTGCAACAGTAGTCGTAGCTAAACCTAAACTAGGGAAAACCCCATGTCAAGTGCATGCTGCATACATATACGCATACTTATATATGCAGGATATAGATATTATGGTGTAATATCTGAGCTTTCCTTTTCAGTGCAGATGTAGATATGACAGTCAAATATAACGATCTTGAATACATTTATCACTTCAACTTTCTGTATACATACACTTTGCGTTAGCCTGAAGAACTCCTGTCTTTTAGTTCACAGCACTTTGTACTTGTCTCCTACTTTCACTGGAAAAATACTGTTTACCATTTGTAGCACTGAAATTTTGCATCTCGAATTACTAACCGCTTCACTGAAATTTCAAACAAGATGCATATGAAATCCTAGCAGTTGACAAATTTCCTATTTACCAGTAAAATTGTACAAATTCTTGAAAACAAATCTACCATCAAAATCTTCAAAATTGTAACCTCTTCATTACAAGATCTCTATTGAAAGGGTTTTTTACTTCAAATATTCAAAACCCTTTTAAAAATGTCCTTATTTATTTTTTACCAACTTGGCTAATGCAAGTGTACATTATTTTACTTCTATTAAAAAGTAGACAAACTGTGTAAATTTGCAAATATGTATGAGTTAAAATTGTATAGGTATGATGTTTGTGACTTATTTCAATTTTTTGCTTGTACAATAATAAGTGTATAATACTATCAATTAATTTAAGTTACCATGTACAGAGGGATTTGGCAATGGAACCTAGTTTCCTCTTTGGTTGCATTTTTGTAGCTTGTCAATGACTTTCTGTGTACAATAACTTAAAACCATGCCTTTGCATGGAAAAGTGGTGTTGTGATTTGATATAGGGTGCTTTAGTTTATTTAGCTCTTGTTTAAGTATTTACTATTTACTTATTTACCAATGTATACATACCACGAGGACCAGTACACCTCTAAAGGTATTTAAGTATGAAGTTCATATTATGAGCATAGGTATTTTCAGCATACTTATATTATATCGACGTATTTCTACCAAACACAAAAATTAACCGAACTGTGGCATTGCGTAGCATTAAAAATACTTATAGAAGAAGCAAGTCTGGAAAATTGTACATATTAATATCCCTTTCCAGTTTACAGTACGTAGAGTGTTTTAGTTCAATAAGTATGCATTTGTATAGGGTACGTACGTACCATAATATAGTACAAACTACATAGGATGAATTGAATTTATATAAGTATATGGTAGGTACATTTACTTCTATACTGTGAAGTATCTATTATGTAATCCTATATATTCTAAAGTAGAAGAAATATGTATGTACATACAGTATGTATGTATGTATATATAGGATAGAGAGGCAAAAAGTATTATAAGTAAGGGAAGACGGAGAGGGAAGGCAAGTCGACGAGAGGAGAAAACCACTCACTTTCTCAAGAGATAAATGACACATTCCAGAATCCTAGAATCCATGTTTCCATCCATCCGTAAATGCCATGCCATTCCTTTCCTTCACTTTACTTAAGTTACTTTACTTAACGTTACTCCTGTTCCTTTTTCCTTTGCTTCTACTCATACCCTACTGCTGGACTGGATTCCATATAATTCTACACCCTATGTACATAATATGTCTTCTCTCTACACTAAAGTTCACTCACTCCGTACTGTTATATAGAAACATATATGCATGTAGGACTACAGGACATAAGTCCATAATCATCCTATCGTCAGTCGAGTCGCTCAAGTAAAGCTACGTCAAGTAAGTAGCGAAAGACTATTTGTATTATGTTTTATCATGTATTACTTGAAGAATGGGCTTTACTTTTCCCAACCAAACTAAACATACCAGACATAAACACGATGCCGATACGGTTTGGTATGTGTCCAATACTCTTCTTTCTACGCAAACTACAATAGTAGACTTACACTTATAAAGTAAATAGTTAGTTGCGTAACATTTACGGCATTTTCTCTTTTATATCTTTGCATGCAAAAGTACGTTACTTCACGCGGTATGGTATGGTAGTTTGTAGTATAGTATGCATGTGCTGTTGCTATGCATAAATACATTAGGGAAAGTATGTATGTATGTAATAGTGTAATGTAAGTGTAAGTAATACAAGTATTCTAATAGTATACATAACTTTGGTCTTCGTAGGATTGCTTGCTTCCTTGTTTGGTTGGATTTGGATTGAATGTATTCTTCCAAAGACGGATAATATATGTACGTGTCGTCAGTCAAGTTACTGTTTTCTTCTCCTATTCTCTATTGTTGTATGTTGTGTAATGGAAACTTACACAATGGTAAATAGAAAGGCATATGTATTACATTTTGCATTATGTCTCTGTATTACCTTTTACAGTGCAAACAGCAAACAGTCAGTACAGCGCCGTAAGGCTGTAGTTAAAGGTAAATATCTCCTTCCAAATTTCAACATTACACTTTTTTCAGTACAGTCATACAGTATACATAGTGTAGCGTGTATTCAATGTTAGAGGTTTTATCTGTAGCATAGCATATTGCAAAATATGTAATATACCAACTTAGCAGGGTATTTTCTGTCCCCTTTTACCGATGCATAATATTACTAAATATTTTGTAATTACAATTACTACAGTATAGAATATAAGGTATAAAGTAAGCAGAACTGCTTTAAGGAATAGTAATAATATTTTTAGCATAATTGTACTTATAATAAATGTTAATGTTACTTTAAGAAAACGTTTAATATCAGTCGGGATTTAGTACATACTATATATTCTTGCGATATGTTACAATTATACTGTCAAGTATATTGTAAGGTAAAATATAATAATTTCTTGAGATTCTTCAGCATGCAGTGCGTTTGGTTGTGCCAGAACAGCCTCGTAAGTGGAGTCAAGTCAGTCAGTGTTATACTTATTGTGCATTGCGATGCAATTTCTTCTTTTTCAGAGATGCTCACTCACTCAGTCGGTGACGAGACTTCGACTCACTTGAAGCTGAAAGTAAGGAAACTATGTAAGTAAAGTGAGTAGTATGTCTTTCTTTGAATGCTTAGGTTTGGTTAGACATTACTTAGTTTGGTGGATGTGCTTAACGAATCCATCCACTCCCAAACTATTCCACTGCATCACATTACATTACCTATTGCCATTTGCTACATACCATTTGCCCTAGAATTCATGAATCATTTCACAATGCTGCGTTTTTACAGACATTCTATTCTCCCTATACATACTTTATCTACCTACATGGCGTAAGCTGAAGGCATTTCTGCAACTGGATATACTTATTATATGAAGCGACACGAGGCTTGGTTATGGTTATGTACAGTAGGTATATTATTAGTATGTTACGTAAGTAGCTCTGTAGTTCATAGTTCATATAAATATAAGCGTTGCCCTTTTCTTCTGCTATTTGTTTGGTGCGACGGAGAGAAGTGTGTCTCAAAGAAAGAACGCAACGCAAGTGAAACCAAAGTATAGTCGGCAGGCGACCGAGTTAGTCAAGGCATAACAACCACCAAAGAAGATATTTCTGTGATTTCAATAAGCCATGATGAGATGATCGTGACCGCCGGCGTTGTCTCTCTTGTCCTTTCGGAGTAATTGCTCTAGAAATAGCTTAAAATACTTGGCCCAGTCTAAAGTCAAAAGAAGGAAAATTAAAGTTAGCAAATCTCGTTTTTCATTGGCCATGCACAAGAGTCGGAGTGACAAGCTGAGCTGTATCTAGACGACTGCACCATTAGGCTATATTTGGTACCTAACGAACGACAAGTTAGCGTACTAGGATAAACGTGCTAATGCCTATTCCCTAGGAGCACAGGGTTAACCTTAAATACTCGAATTTATCATCCAAAATTGAATTTGAATATTTTTTTCTCATCCCTCGTAAATATAAATACAGGTAATCTAATTTGTAGGCAATGAATCGCAAGTTTTCTAATAACTTGAAGATGTTGAGCAATATTCCAAACAAATATGTGTCAATCAAAATATTTTCAGTTTGAACCGTAAACATAATTTATTCCTATATTAAATTTCAATTTGTAGTTCCCCTCAGTTTTTTCGCAAACATGCCAAGCATGACATCAATTTACAGCTTGTTTGTATACTTTGTGTATATTCCAGGGTAGTTTAGCTCTTTTTGAATGAACGATCCTGTAATTTTGTATATTTCTACCTATAACCTGGAGGGCAATACTTCAACTTTCATCCAGTATAATGCTCTACATTTCGCCAACTACAAATATAATTGTACTTGGCTAGATGTCTATTTCATTATACGTTTTCTAGAATCAGATCTCACTATATCTGACATTAGTTGGTCTGTTTGTGGGTATGTATAGAATAAAATGTGGAGCAGAACGTAAGAGTGCAAGTCTGTGTATTAGTTTTAGCATTTTGGAGAACTAATTGTTGGGACTGTGTGGTTGCCGTTAGGATGTTGTGGTTGAGTTGAGCTTTAGGCGTGGCTTCAGTCATAAAGACCACAAAGAATGGTCTCAAGATGCTCGGAATTACTACGAGGTAATTTGTGCTGGAACAAATTGGCATGTCTTTCTTGTACTTGACAATACACAACAAGCAAAGAACGGTTTACTTACTTATATCTGTTGTATTTATGTATTTACTTGTATCTGTAGCAGCATATTTAGGCATTAGATTGTGTATGTACATACCTAAGTAAGTGAATCTGGTCTATCTATAGGAATGTCACATTATAATAGGTACATAACTGTGTGCGAGAAGGAAAGCATTGTAGGTAGGGTAGAGATATATAACATACGCGATTAGGCTACACCACAAAAGAGAATGCAATGCAGCGCAATGTAATGTTTGAGATCAGATGTCTCCTGATGTTTTGTGTCATGTCCTCCCGCAGATGAATCTATCATACGAGTGTTTATTTACGTTGACTTGACCGCAACAACTTATTGTTAGTTCCGGCATCTCTCTTACTCCTTCTTTTCTCTTTTATTGCATTTTCCCGTTATGCCTTATTTTTGTTAGCAACTAAAATTTGACGATAACGCAATAGCTGACATGACAGACCGTGAGTATAATCCATTTTGTATTTATTATATTTATTACGACATGTATCAACATTGAACATGTACTCCTACTCATCATATCGTTACATAACGGTACCTATAAAAGTTGTCCCTTACTGAATAAGTTATTTTTACAATCTTAAACATGTATAGCACATATACTAAAGATAACTTGAAAAATTATTGTTATAATAGCATAACTGTGCATCCGGAAGCTGAGTTTACCTTATGTGTGCAATACATTACTCAATTACATTCCAATGGCACAAAAATGGTTCCGCGTCAGCCGACAAAAAACTCTAAAAGTAAAATTTGCCGACGCTAAAAAGTGACAATAAACTTTAAATTAATTTGGAACGCACAGAGTGACTTACCTAATGTGTCTGCTGTTTCTGTCTATTAAAAATATCATATCATAAATACTTAAAGTAATTTCACCGTGAAATGTCTCACCATACCACCCGTATTTTAGGTATTTTCCTTCCTTGTGCCAATTCACAAAATCCAGGAGATGGATGGAATATACGTAAGCAGTACGTAGTTTTGTTTGCATGAGTACTGAACCCAACAGAACCAATGTATAAAACAATACGTATGAAATCTCATATCTGTGTTGTATTATCTAGACACCGATATACTATTAGGCACTACAAATGTATTTCGTACGATTTCCTTCGCCCACTAAATGCGATAAAGAAAAATAAGGAAGAATGGTGAAGAATCTTTCTAGTAAAGAGATTTTCTGCGGAAAGGAGGTTATGGGAAAAGCTCAAGTGCTCAACTGAAACTTAGATAGGACCTTCTTAGAAATGACAAAAGTAAAGCAGTTGTTATAAAATATCTGGTTCTAGCGAATTCCCCAAAACAATACAACATTTATTAGATTGCAATGATGTGGTGTAATTTGGAATTTTAAAAATAAAATTTAATTTTTTTGGACTAATGCAATTTTATTATTCTGTAATAGTTTAGTTATTTTTTGATAGCCTTGAATATATATCAGCCCTAAACGGGGTTAATCGAAAGTATTCCCAAACTAAACTTGCATTAAATGCACATTGAAATGAATCGTTTACAGTTATTCCTACTAAATATTTAGCGAATTGCAAATACATTTATCGTAAAAGTGATAAGACTAATATATACCTACTTAATTTGCTCTACAAATACGTTATAATGTAACTCTATACGTTACATTACCTGCTGTGATATATATTTAGTATATAGCAAACAGAAAAATTCCCGAAAGAGTGAATACTCGGAATAACTTGCCGAACTTTATGTCTGTCTAATCGCAAGTTTTGTCCACGCACATGTGGGCAAATATACCTAACTCTGCATTTCCCTTATCTCCCTTCTTCATTCTTTACTTTCTTTTAACTGAACTTCAATCTTATCTGCGATCTCAACAAAATTACAGTGCTCCTCAACGTCAGCACACGGAGAGAAAGTCTATCTCTGCTTTCCCTAATTGTCATTTCATTCAAATTAGATTTTTCTGTCGGTCTGTCTGCGGCATAGCGACTCAATTACTTTGTCCTACATTATATGTCACTCCATGCTTTCACTCACTGTCTTATCTTTCCCCAGTCATAATACTTACAATTAAGTAGAACACAATTACTACACTCAGAACTTCACTATACAATGTATTTAATCGTAATTTAGGCACTAAAGAATTTTACATGTTGGGTCAGATATCAAATTCTTTTAGCTAATAATAAATGCAAGTTACACGCAGTGGAAGATTTTCAATGTCTTTTGAATACAGTACTGGTCTGCCCTATTTTACGATGTATTAGAATTATAAATGGCCCAATAATTGTAAAATTAAAGAAATAGGATGTAAAATTGTGCATGTTCAAGGAAGGACAAAAACGGAAAAAAGTCAACTGGCATCAGTAATGTAGTTTTCAGTCAAAAAAGTAGAAAGTTTTGGGAGTTTTAGAATGTTAACACTTTGGATACTGTCTTCTAGGATTTTGTCAAATACAAATGCTTTTGTTAAAAAAAATCAAAATAATTAATACAGAGGTCCCTTCGCCGTATAGTGCTACGTGCCGACGAAGCATATATGCATACACAGACCAGGAAGTTATTCTGTTCATAAATATAGTCACATTGTTAGTGAGAATACATTATAAATTCCTTATAAAGCCAAAGTTGAAGAAGAATATTACCTATGTGTATGATAGAGATTTTTTGATTGTGGTTAAAACAGTGAGTAGGCATCCAAAAGGGTAAGTGTAGTAGGAAGTAGTAAAAAAGGATAGCAAATGAGTATACATGCAAGTAGATGGTATTTGAATTCTTAAGTAGCTAAACTATAGTGATAGTTGGCATGCAGATAGTAGGGATCCAGAATTTTTCTCATGTAGCTGCAGTGACGTACACGTTGTGTTTGGATTTCTTCTGTTTCCGTTTGCTTCTCATACTGATAGTGCAGTGTAGTGTAGTAATGTGTAGTAAATGTTCATAGTGGTATAATATGCTACTATGTATGTGGATGGAAAACTGTGGACGAGTAGGAAGGATTGAAAAGGATTTGCAGGATTAGGATATTTCTTGGCGGTGATGAAATGGTTAGATTTACGTTGGCAAGATTTCACTTTCACTTTCAGAGATCATCTCCCAACATAAAGAAACGCCAACTGAACGTATGCAATACAGAATGTTCTTTTACGCTTTTCTCTACCTTCTCTCCTTTCTATTATCATGCTATGTATTAAGGGCATACCTACCTACCTACTATGTACCTAGCTAAACATTATATGTATTTAAGGCTTTATCTATATACACATCTTCATTTTATCAGCAAATGTAAGCCTCTTCTGAATGTATTTCCATTGTTTTCCCAGAAACCGAACAAAATACATCACCCAAGTCGTCCAAGAGCAATACCAGGAGGAAGGAAGGACAGAAAGAACCAGTGCATTCCTTTTGCAGTAGAAAACAGTGAGAAAGTTCATCAATCTAGCTTATATTTGGAGCAGAAGAAAAATGGAACAAAAAATCTAGCGACCATGCAGTTTGTTTAGGGCTTTCCGTTTCACCAAAGCTCTAACAGAATCACAATCACACAAGCGAGCTAAGACTCTCCAAATGATTAAACATGAAACTGTCCAGAAAATGTTCCGGGTCACATCCAGCTACAACTTTTGTTTCTATATAATGGTTACACCATTTTACATACTGTCCAGCATTAATAGATATTGCTCCAAAACATTCCTTTGAAAAAATATTTATGTAGAATAATTGATAATATTTCATTTCGGATTTTAAAAAATCAACTATTGCTACAGAAGGTATTATTTAAATTCAAAAGAAATATTAATACTTTTTTAAACTGTATTACTTTTGGTGGAATATTTGGAACTGAAGAAGCCATCATATGAAAATCTAAAAAAAAAATTGTCCTTTTTATTTCAGAAACATAAATACCGTAGATAATGTCTCCAAAGTGTACAAAGTATGTACTACTAAAGCATTTTAGACCACATTCAACTAATGCATTCTGGAGTTATGTTTATGTTGTTTATATAATTGCATACGACACTAAAGTTTTAACTCCAAGAGATAAATTAAAGAAGGGCCAATATATTTAGTAGTGCAATGTGTTTCGTCCCACAATAAAGTAGGAGGTAATGGAATTTCTATGTAGAATGTAGGTATTTATGTACATTATAATAGATTACATAAGCCGTCCCTTTGATAATGCATATTGTACAGACATGGCAGGGCAGGGGAAAATGTGCAAGAAGAAGTTTACTAATGTAGCGTTACACACATAAAGGAAGGAAAATTAGAGATAGGACAAGGACAAGTGTAGCCCAGGCCAGCCCAACGCAGCAGATGAGAATGAGAACAGTTATTTAGTCAAGTTTCGAATATCATATCATTTATATCTGTAGAAAACGGCTTAAGTATTAACTTAAGCAGAGAAAAGTAGGATGAGAAACAAAGTGCCGACTGTCATTTCCACTAGAATTAATTTCTTTTTAAGATGATTTAAGTTTAAGATAAAGCGTACAAAGAGATAAACGAATGTGGCATCATAATACCTACTACCTACCAAGGCAATGGCTCATAGTACAACTCATAATGCAGAAGAACAGAGAACTCAAACAGATAGCTAAAGAGATATTTACTATTTACTTACGTCTGGCCTGACTCTGTCTCTACACATTTTGCTATACCCACTTTATTAGTAAGGTATCACTTACGTAATTGTACATATAATAAAATAATACCTACATAGTAAATGCGTGTATTTATTTAGGTTGTCTTAACTGTTATAATAAAAGATATATCTACTATGTAATAATAACGTGCAGTGATACCGTTTTATTATATAAATATTACGTCTAAACTATTTTTCTTTTTTACCGTTTACTCTCGTAATAAATATATGGTCCTATGTAATAATTCACCTAATGTACCTACTATACCATAAAGTAAAATGTAATATAATGTTACTTTCATTTATTTCTTCTAAATGAATGTGCACTGTTTTAGCGGTTATAAACGAAGAGGAAGTAACCTCTTGAATGGGCTTGATTACCTACTAAATGGCTACCCTTTTTGTACTTGCAAGCACAATACCTAGTATAGATTTTACAATCAAATCTTATTTGTATTTACATTAATGTATTTTTTTGTATGTATAATGTATGTACACCGTAGTAAGTTGAAGTACTGATGTATACAATATACATGATGTGATGGGGTAAAATCTAAGGGGTACTCTCTCCTACATATTGTTAGCATTTGAGATGATACATTTCAGAGTCAAACTCAACCACTTACGGTTGTGGTACTTACTATGTTGATCTGTCCTTTTTTAAACAAGCAAGGGCATTGTACTCTTTGCTTCCCAACAAAAAATGAATATCATATTACGGACATGTATAAATGGCTACGGGACAGGAGAAGACCTAACCTATGAATGCATGTTAGATTATTAAATAGCTAATGACGTTTTATAAACAAACTAAAGAGCATCTACACTCATCACTTCATATCATTCGCATCACATCACATCCTCCAGAGTAGGTACCTAAATGGGAAATGGGAGGTGTATAGGGAAGAAGAGTACTGAACCGAAATGTATATTTACTTATTATAATTACTAATCCAATCCCATGCAAATGCAACTTCCCAGCAGAAAGTTGCTACACTTATAATAATATTACTGTTATACACCTCATGTTGAGTCTATATGTACACTTAAACTCTTAACACAACACAACATTTGTATTTATTTTCCTTAGATGGGATTACAGGAACAAGTGAAAAAGTTCATCTTCCGTCAGTTCCCATTCATCCATGTGTATATGCTCAACTCTCATATGCAATGTATTCAAGTACAATTCATTTATGTAATGTTATTGCCATATGACTGGATATTTTTTGTTTTCCTTAACACACTTAGGGATATTATATTACATCTTAATTTGGACTAGGAATAACATGGCCCGGCCTGGTTTGGTTTGGTAATGCAATAAGATAGATAATTAAATTCACTTGCCTTAGATAAGCAACGGTGTTTGATTTCAATGTAAATTGTAAATTAGATGCAAAAGATAAAAATGTTATTTTATGTTTGCCTATGTAATGTATGTTGCCGTTTCTTTTTATAGGTACCTATAACGATTACATGATGGACGGAAACATTCAAGAAAGACGTCAATTGTGTAAGTACGTGTATGCATGCAGAGTTTATTTCTAACCTAAGTTTAAATCTATGTGATGTAGTGCATTATGTATGTAGAAGGGTTAAGTTTATCTAACGTCTACAGCTCACTCACTCAATCAACATGAGGAGGGAAACCAAACTAAACCAGACGAAGATTAAACGTGGGAAACATCATTCGGATCTTTATCATTATCTGTCTCCTCTGCACAAGAAGACAACTACAAGAAAACCAAACAGTACCATTCCATTGTCCATAGAACATCCATTATGCATGTAGTCAGTATCAGCGCCCGCCAAGGGCCCACCTTAGAACCATAGTACGTCAACGTAATGAACGATTCAGCAAAATATGTTTCCAAATCTTTGTTTATCAAAACAACATATCTGAAAATAAATGTAGGAGTAGCAATAAGTAAAAACATCCATGAAAAATTAAACCATATCCGTAAAAGTACAAAGTTAGACAAATATAAAATTTAAAAATTACAGGGGCGTATAAAGCTTTTTATTTTTTATTTTGCAATAAGAAAATTTTTGTTGTAATTTTCTATGACCAATGATGATTTTATCTTGCTAATGACCTAATAGGTGTTGAATTTAATACATACTGATACATTAGACAAAGTTTTCGCGACGTTGTGATACAGGGTTCTCCAGATGAGCCTTAAATGATAACTATTTGTTCGTATCTTCTTTTTATTTGAGTTAAATACACTAGCTGTATTTAGTGTGGCATTGTAATATGCACACACAAGACAATGCGTAATAAATGTAAATATAGAAGTGGAGTATAAATATAGTACATATATATAACTTAACGAAGGCAAATACAGATATCCGTTCACATCACAATAACACTTACATAAGTAATAGGGACTTTAACCAAACTCTTTGTGGTATTTGCGTTTCTGTGAAGTTGTAATCATTTTATTTAGGTTCCTCCACTTGGCTCTATTTCTTGCTCCTTAATACTTACATAAGCTTTCATTTTTTGTCTCTGACTCGATCCGAGCTGAAGTTTACCATCTTCCTTAAGCATTTACACTACACGTCGAAGAGTCAAGCAAGTGCGTCAAGTCAAGTCAAGTCAACTTTACTCAACCCAACTCAGATCTCAACTCAAACAAACTAATAAAAATCAACAAGAAGAATTCCCACCAAAGTAGTCTCTTCTCTAGTGTCTTGTCTACCCTACTTACTTAGTTTACTTACTCACCAATATAATAACCTGGTTACATAACTATTTATAATATAACTACCTTCTAAATACCTAGCATAGTGTAGCTAATTGTATGTGGGTAAACTAAATAGTTGTGTAAGTAGCTTCTATTTATCTAGCTCTGCTGAACCTGAGTAAATAGAAAAATACACCCACTATCATTTTATATAATCCTAACATACTTAATACTTACCCAAGTTAGCTATAGCGTATACAGTCTTCTTGCTAATTGCTCCACGCACATGCACAGGTTACAAAAGGGTCATAGTTAGATGCTAGATCTACAGATGTGTGCATCCAGAATATATAAAGTAAAGGTAAGGTTGATATATTAGATAACTTTGGCTCCGGTGCTGCTGTACAACTTTTATTTTCAGGAAATCCAATAAAGTTACAATTAGCTTTTCACAGGAAAACTGTTTTGATGATTACTTTTACAATTGTGTTTTACAACTAAACTAGGTATCTATGTATGTATGTAAGGCACAGCTGCACGCACAGACACAGATAGCAAAAGCGACGAGCGAGCGTTAGTTAAATAAGTGTAGCGTATCTTCACGTGCATTTAAGTTGTAGATATAAATAATAGCCTTCCTATTATATTATAATAAGCCAACTTAGGTTAGTCATATAAATTTATATGCAAGTAACAGCTTCTACTTTCTACTAATATTGTTTCCGTAGGGTTTTTCTCTAACTTATGTTCATTACAGGAGATAATGTTAAAAACTTGGTAGTGCTGCTACAGATAGTAGTAGAATCTAGTTCTAATTCTACTTGCTGGAACATTTGTATGCATTGTGCTTTATATTCGGTTCCCTGCACCGAGACGAGATAGCATCAAAATTTGAATGGATATGAATACACCGAAACAATTAGGAACAAGTAATTAATGGATGTTAAAGGTATACGTATTAGTATTTATATAAAATGATCCTAGTTGATGATAGGAACGACTAACTAGAAGGGTCTGATGCTCTGAAATATCTAGCCGTGTAGTTGCATTGCAGTTGTATGAATTTCAGTTATAAATTACATATTCTTTGGATGCTATGCATATTGTAGTAGTATTAAGTAGGTAAAAGTACTTATCCTTCCCATCATGTACGTATTGTATAGGTATACTAAACGTAAAGTTGTGTTTCTGGATTGAAACAAAGGGAAGGAAAGACTGCCGACAGATTCCGTCGATTTCCCTGATATAACTACAACTACAGTGAGTAGATTTAGGTTGAGAAACGAGTTGAGCTACAGCTGAGCTAGGCCAGGCTAGTATCCAGTATGGAAAGTCTAAAGTATAAGGTAACTAACTATGTAGCTTTTCTGTAGTAGTCTCTCTAGCTACATTTATATAATATTAGGAGAGAAAATCTCCATCCGCCAAACTAGGTACCTACTTATAGTAGTGGTAGTGGTAGGTAGTGCACTATTTCGTTCGGATGGAATATTGTAGTTGAGAACTTCGTTTTGTGAATAACGAAGTCTTAACGAGACACAAAAGAGGAAAGAGAGGGAGGTACAACTATGGATAATACATAGAACGTAGTTATCTACTAGAATGTAGTAAGTGTAAAATACTTACTTAGTCAAGTTCTAGTTTGAATAGAGATTCACATTAAAATTCGCACCCTCTTCCTCGTCTCTTCAATCTGCATATAAAGGTCGTTTTACTTTACCATTTGCACTTGTAGCAACCAAACAAGGCTCTAGTCTAATACTAGTCAACTAGAGAAATAATACTCACTCAGTCAGTTCAGTTTACATCGTGCTGTAGGACCCATAAGAAGAAACGTACTACTAAATACACCAGAGCTATTCAAGACCCCTCTATCAATAATTTCATCTGTAATAATATTTGCATTTTTAGCATACGTATTAAAAACCAAATGACAACCTTATTGTATGATAGTGCTCATTAAAATAATTCAATGCAAACTGACAATTTAAATTGAAAAAGTAATTATGCTGTTTAGAGAAACTCTCGAATACAATATATCTGATTCAAGTATTATTTTAGTAAAAGTAGTTGAATTTCTCACTTCCAATATTCCAATTTAAGCATATAAAAATTGTTTAGCATACAAAATATTGGCGAAGTTATTGTAGATGCGACGGAGGGGTCCTGATTGCAGTGCATTAAACTATGGTTTTCTATTTTATACTGCACTACTTACTTAGTTAAACAATATTATTAGACTATAGACACGTAATAGCCATTGCCATTAGGATCAGTTCACGGAAGTTGTGTATAAGTAGTAAGTTAGTAAGTATAAAAGTATATGTTTCTAGTATGTATTTAGGCAATAGTATGCTGTACTTATATTGAGGGAGCCTGCAGATCAGAATAGGAGAAGCCCATGCCAAAGTTTATAGACAGGGCAGGAAAAGAGATCGAGGAGGACTAGGAAGTCTAGTGGGCCATGCTTTTCACATCCGATATCTCATCCGGTGAATTCATTCCGCTCCTCATCTTAAGTAACTCAACCTTTTCTTCTTATTCACCCTTTCCTTTATTCTACAGATTCGAAAACTAAATGGGTTCAGGCAAACCATCCACGTACAGTGCACTGCACTACATAGTATCTCCAACAAAATCCGCCAAGAAGAATATACATATAACTATCTCATCCCAAAAATGCAGCACACTCACTGCACTGCATGCATATTCAACTCTTCTCTTGCACTGCACTTCCTTTCTTGATTAAATTCCACACAAACAAATTGTTGATTTTACTAGTCTCTCTGTACTTTTAATCCTATCTAACAATGTGTAGCTACTAAATCTAAGAAAACTGAACTAATTAACACACCTTGACAATATACAGTGCTTAAAAACGCAATATATTTGTAGTACGATAACTTAATTTATTTTGGTGCTTTATTTAAATCTGTCTGCACAAGGTTGCATGATATTTAAAAAACATTTATATTAAATATATTATACAGAAACTGTTATGCATTTATGTACTATCAATACTAAAGTTGAGTATAGTAATTAAAATGTGCTAAATACAATATCTATTTTTTATTATTAAACTGCAGTAAATTATAGTTACTTTGATGCTTGTGTATTTAAGTATACATTTAGGAGATACTTTTTATTTGTAAAAAGAAGTGGAGTGGGGATCAATTCTAACTATGTGGAAGTCTACTTATTACTTATAGTGAAGGGATAGCTTGTAAGTATGAATAAAGTATTGGAATGAGACGGTACTACATATTTATAGTATTAGGATAGGTTTAGAAAGATAAAGCGACTCGTTAGTGTCAAGTTTAACGGAGAAAAGGAGTGAAGAGCTTGACTGCCATTCGAAGGAAGTCAAGTCAAGCCAATCCAGAGCAGAGCAGACTAACTTCAGAGGTTCAGATGTTTATTTGTGCAGGCAGGGAGCTAGACGGAGACGAGGAGAGTATCTAAGCTAAGTAAGGCAGGGTGCTTTATTCCTATTCATTGAGACGAAGAGAAAAGCTGAAGATGGATTAGAACAAAGTCATTAGTCTTCCCTCATAATCCTATATCTTAGCATCGGAAACACACCTTCCCTTCCCATCTTTCCTCGCCTTATTCTTGTCATGTTAGAAATTCACTGAGTAAGCAAAATGCAAAACTTGTCCTAACTGATGAGTTGGAAAATGTGCTCTATTCCTACGTACTTTACTTTTACTTACTTAACGACTACAAACATAACATTACTTACTTACTAGTATTACTACTTACAATTCTTTAGTTTTTCACCTAAGTCAATCTAATATGATAACTCCTATCAATGCTTTCACAAAACTGTAAAAGTATGTTTGGTATTAATTTCACGCTTAAAGGCTTACTGTTAAAATTTTCAGCTCGTAAACTGGACTTGTAATTACAAATTTTTCAATTAAAAGGAAAGTAGTACAGAACTATTGCGGTGCTCAAAACACCTTTTTACACGATATTCTTTAAATATTTATAATTCCTAGCAAATGCTTAAAGTCTATATAAATAAAATGCATAGAACATAACTCTGACCTTTAACTTAATTCGCCATTTCTAAAGTCTCGCTCGCCAGACTAGAGCTAATACAAAAACCTATAAAGAGCTAAGTATTAGAATATAATTAGCAGGTACGTTGCATCATCATTCATAAATCCAGAGATCAAAGAATCAAAGGAACATTTTGAAGCCATGAAACTGTTAGCCGACAACAGAGCGTCATAAATGAAGAAAGCAAAATTTCTTTATACAGGACAAAAAGAAAGTGATGTTAACAACCAGACACGTTGCTGTACCAAAATCCTATATATTAAATTCGTACCCTCTGTTTTAATTCCAGGTTAATCAATAAATGTGTAATGGCTGAGACAAGTCGCTCTATAATAGTAAATTGTCCAACTGTCAGCGAAAGCCTTTTCTTGTATATCAAAGTCCTATTAATGTAACTACATATTGCAGCATAACTACACATTACAATAACAAAGTCCCGTCAGACATTACCAAAGCCTTGGTCAATAGGTCAAACTAACCTGCAACATTCGGACATCAAACGTAACAGTATTACAGCAAGTATTTGTATGCATGATGCTAATTTATCTCATAACGAGGTCGGGTTAATATGTATAGTTAATAGGAACAAAGAAAATCAGAAACGCTTGCGGTTATTCATCATATAACGATCTCAAGCAGTCCGGCTACACTGTGCAGCCTTTGTGCATTGCAATATATCGTGTACTAAATATGTAGTACCGAGTATATTACCATTATATTTATATAGTAATAATCCTACCCATAAAGAAGCCCACCAATCGTTAACTTTCTTCCTACACATTATGTAAGTTATAAAGTAAGAACAAATCAAAGAGGTGCACTTTGCTCAGCTAATATGTACAGAAAGCACGATTATCGTATTAATTTGCCTACTTTTTGTGTAGGTGAGTACCATCAAAGTTTAGCTTAACAGTTTGCCCTGTAACTTATCGTTAAGTGTGCTAATTAGTGATCCCATTAATGATGCTACATATTTTCACTCTACTTACCTACGTTTATGCAGTGACTACACCTTATTGATTAGTAAGTGTATGCACTTTAATATGAAGTGCCTCGAAATAGTACTACATTATTATTTCAAGGATCTTATATAATCTAATCAGGTTTATTAAATGTAGAATCGTGTGCAGTGGATTACCTAATATAGTAAGTTCTTAGGTATGGGAATGTAATTACTATTATTGATTGAAAATTCATCATTAAGGAGAGTTACTTTAGCAATGAGGAATTATAATGAATTAAGGCAGAACAGTCAAAGGGATATTTTTGCTGTTTGACTGATTAGCTAGAAATAATAGGAGTTTAACCGTATGGATATGGATACCTCCAGCTCAGTGATCCCATTATCTGTTTTGCTTTTGTCGTGGTATCAATTTATTTTATTCCGTATCATTTCATTTGATTTCATCAGCAAGTTTTATTGTGTCAACGAAATTTCAAACCAAGCAAGGAACTAAAATAACAAGTGCAACTTTAACTGGGATAGTATGAATGCCACGAAACAATCACCACATCACCATACCAGACAGAATACTAGGAACATATAAGTTTGAAGGAATTAAATGATACTTACTCTTGTGTCATTCCTACGCATATTACGTATACACAACTCTGCTACACGTAAGTGGTACTCCCTTCCTCCTTTTACTTTTGGAACTCTCTAACTATCAGCCAACACAGAAATCTAGAAAGAGAGTATCCGATTCCTCAACTTAACTTTCAAACTTCTACAGACTGAAATGATCCAGTTCAATCTATCTGTATCTGCATGCATCACTTATTCTCAACTATTTCTGGGTTTTCTTCCTTACTTTTCCAGTATTGCTACCTATTTCACATGTAATTAGTAATAATAGTTTATAGAAATTTCTTCCATTATTGGTTGTATTAAAATTCGTATTCTTAAGGGCTAACCCACTTAACACAACACAATAAGCCACAAAATGTTTTTAATTAGTAAACAGTAATTGTAAACTATTTTCAAAATTGTACAAATTCAAAATTTTAATATCTTGGGGCGTTTCTCAATCCCCCTTATTAGTAAAATACGACGAGAAAACAAGTTCTCCGATTTAGTTTGTAGTATTGCCCCCCCTATAATAAGCAAGTTAAATGTGTAGTAGCTAGCTTAGCTCCACTTCCACTTAAATAGGTTTCATAGCATTGCATGGTTGGATGTAACCCGATATCTAGCATTTAGAGGATCGTTCATCAGTTTCACTTCTACTCAACTCAACTGAGCTGAAGTCAATTGGAGTTGTTTATACGTAATATAAAGTAACGTAACATTGGCTTAAGTTAGATAACTCCTATATACCCCATACTACTTCTTACTTTATTACACAATCCATCCACCAAAAGTATAAACTAGATTAGCAAGTGAAGCTTACTGTATCTCTCCATGGGTGGACTAATGAGTCTTCAGCTCCTACCATATAATTTATTATAGAATTAGATAAGGTACCCTTTCCTAAATGCATGTCGTGTAAATAGCACATCTCGTGATGTGATCCCGACTCGACTCGACTTCACTACACTTTCCTTCATACTTCTGCTATACAGATAGTCGGGACTGAAACTGGATCTGCCTAACTACATAGCCTAACTTTTGGGGGTGGCTTCCTTATTCATAATATACGAATTAAGTATTAAGTAGGTATACAGGTAGATATCTGCTACTTATAGTTAGAACTTCAGGTCAGGATATTCACATATAATAAATATATGATATTATATAATATATTAAAGATGATCTGTGTATGTGTTATGTATTTATTTACTATAGATTCTGTGCTTCAGCTATGGATCAGATCATCCCAATGCATTGCATTCCCTCAATTTTGGTTTTGCTTCGTTCCGGCTTAATGCTTAATGTAGCGATGGATGGACAAGACATCCTTACTTGCCTAGTTAGTAGTTATAGTTAGTTAAGTAGTTAGTAGTGAGCTTGCGTATAACTTTTTCTATTATTATTTATTATACATATCTACTTAGAGAAATGTATCTACTGATAAAGTGTATTATGTTGGTCAGTAGCAAATATGCTATAATATATATTAAGGTCCTACATTATGTGCATTAATTTTCTATCTTCTGAAATTATGTATTTACCTACGTAGATACTACCCTTACATACTTATGATAAGTAATTCTACAAAGTTATACAAAGCAAAGTTAACTAGGGATGGAAGGGGTAAGGTTTTATAATAAAGATGACGATGAGAAGAAGATGATGGGATATAGTCACATATGATAAGTATAGCATGCAATGCCGAGCACGAAGTATATGATTATAGTTTATGTACATATCGGTTTAGCATATTATGCATACTGTTTAGCTGTATGTACGTATGTATGTATGTACATGCACAGATAGCTAGCTACAGCTAGCAATTTATTTAATATTGATGTAATGTGAATACAACGAAAAAGCCACAGAGCTACTCGAGCAACTCTGCTCCGCAAGCAAAATCTAGCTGTGGGACATGATAACAAGCTTTTGCGAATCCCATTACAATTATCATTTATAAATTACTTATATCTTGTGAAATTTCGGGGTGGGCACCAGAATCACTCCTTCGAGTATCCAACTCAGTGATAGAAGGCAGTTTACTAGTAGTTACTTACTACTTAGCAGGAAACTGCCTTTGCCTTCACTTGCCAAACGATTGGATTAGTTGGGATTTCAATTTACAGACACACTCAACATTCTCTATAATATTGTATATATGGTAGACCAGACAATAATAAGAGTCAGAGTCAGTAGCTGACTGGCATGTGCCCTTCTCTTCTTCTATAAGTATTCTGCAAGGGTTTGAGTTCGAGTTTGACTGCCGACATATTTAGCGGAGCACTGCTGTGTCAGTTTCCCAAGTTCTCAATACGCGTCCTTAGCAATCGCAGAATACATGAACTTTAAATGACGTAAGGATTTTACTACTTTGATGCGATGTGACTACAATTACTTACCTAAGAGGACGCTTAGCAAATCTCTCAAAATATCGATTGATACTGTTACGTTCTGTCGAAAATAAATTCCCTAATTGAAGAGGGACGGATAAACTGATTTATTTACATGGAAAATATAGAGACTTCACTTTATTCCCAAATGTACTAAACTGCACTTCATTTCGTTTCAACAATTTCATTTATTTTTTGCTGATGCTCGTAGTTTATGGTTTCCTAAAGCAGTGCGATGAAATTTACAACGTAATTGACTTAGCGATACCCAATTTAAAGAATTTTCAGCAGAAACTTTCCGCAAAACGCTCATATTGACAGACCATGATTTCCTTCCCTTTGATTTTGCAGGAGCTACTATGTATATATTACTATTAGCTATGCATTTAACGAAATGTTAGTGTTATTATTTGACAGGAAATTATAAAGGAATGGCAGCTGTAAAGTAATTAAATGATAAAATATTATTTCGCTACCTAATATGGAACAAGCTAGAAGGCTAGGCTACTAAATACTTCTGCTTGAATCTCACTCTAACTTCTCTTTGATCTTACATATTCCTTTGATAGCTAATAATCCAACATGGTAACTTTTACCTATGCCTTCAACGGCAACAAAACGACTGCCGATGTACATACAGATACAACGCAGATTATTAGTCACTACGTAAATTACGCCTACATAAATTATGGTCATTAGCTAGATACTTATACTTACAGTTAAGGCGCCGAATGGTTGTGAGCAAATTTACTCAAAACATGCGACTACCAAGTTATTGCGAGTTTTATGTATGTATACTTATATATTATAGTATGTACCTGCCAAATCATATCAAACACCATTTTGTATTTGTCATGACCAAAAATATAGTTTTTTTCAGCTGTAAAGAGAAAACACGTATGCATATAGAAATCTAATTGGAATTTGCATTCAAAATTTCAATATTTAGGAACTTGGAATTAATTTTATTTCCATTTATTAATTTCATCCACTAAAAGATGCCGCTTCAGTTTATACGATGATTTATTATTATGTAAGTTGAAGGAGATTAACTTGGCCGATTTGTGGTATCGTGCCCAGTAGATTTCCTTATTAGTAGCACTAAAA
>JAQFYC010001243.1:0-37352 GCA_034694165.1 Tomocerus mixtus | reverse complement strand
TATTTACAACATGTGAGACATGATCAGTCCAATTTAATTCATTATCAATAATTAATCCTAGTACTTTTAATTGTTGTTCAGATCCTATTTCAATATCTTTATATTTAAATTTTACATGACCAATCTTTTTATAATTATGAGGACTTGCCACTATTAACATTTTAGTTTTACTTACATTTAGGGCTAAATTATTTGCGTCCATCCATTTAACTAATGTATCAAAATCATCAGACAGCTTTGACAGTAAAGCATTTATGTTATCAGGGTGGCCAGATATGATCAACTGGTTATCATCAGCATATTGAACAACTAGGCTATTTTTTATAAAATATGGCAAGTCATTAATCAATAATGTAAATAACAAACTACCTAATACGGACCCTTGGGGCACTCCCAAGTTAATATCATCCGCAGAAGATATATTTTTATCGTTAATGTATACATATTGCTTCCTATTTGTCATATAAGAGTTAAACCACTTATAATCTATTCCGTACCATCCCATTTTTGTTTCTAATATTCTATTCGCAACTTTATCATAAGCTTTTGAAACATCTAATGAAAGGATAATATTTACATTTCCAACAGCTATATTTTTAAACAAAATATCAGTCAGCGCAATTTGTGCATCGGCTGTAGAGTGATGCTTCCTGAAGCCAAATTGTGCTGGGTACAATATCTTATTTTCAGTTACATAATTTATTAGCTGATTATGTATACATTTTTCCGCTAGTTTTAATATACAGGATTGCGTAGCAATTGGTCTATACTGATTAATATTAGTGGGATTCTTTATTTTAGGGGCTGGAGTAATTTTAGATACCTTTAAACTATTACAAACAAAATTATCTCTTATGCTATGATTAATTATTTCATTTAGTGCACCATACACAATAGGAGCATGAATAAAATGGTTAAGATACATAGGCGCCATATCAAGAGAGTCAGTAGTTTTAGATGTTCTCTTTTTAAGCATGCTCCAAGCTTTAAACATATCAGGTATAGTCACTTCTGTAATTTTAAAGTGACTGGTCACATTAACTAAATCGTTTGGTTTCTGTGGAATTGTACCACATTTATTCTTATCAGTACAAATGTCTACAAAATAATTATTCATACTTTGAGCATCATAATCTATATCCTCTCTCTTTTTACTCTTTCCAATGTCAATGATATTTTTTAGGGCCTTGTGAGGTCCTAATTTTTCAATTTGCTCATTTACATATTGCTTCCTATCAAGCTTAATACATTTTTTTAGGAATTTATTTAATATTTTTAAAACAATTTCATTAATTATGGACGGTTTTATCCTAAAGTCATCATAAGCTAAATTTCTTTGTCGCTTTATATCCACTGCTTTATCAGACAGCTTCGTATTTTTAGATTTAACATTAAAGCTAATACGCTTCTTAGGAGCATAAGTGTTAATACTGTGAGTAAATTTTCTACTTTGTCACTCAACTCAGTTACGTTATTTATAATACATTCTAAGTTAACAATATCATTTGCTGCATTAGTCATTACATCATTATTTAACTTACGCACATAAATAACTTTCTTCTCTCTTTTTACCTTTGGGAAGGAAACATTAGCACTAACCAAATCATGATCAGATAGATCTCTTTTCTCTACATTAACCGTAATAATACCTGGACTATTACTAATGAATAGATCAAGCAATGAATTGCCCCTTGTAGGGGAATTTACGTATTGTGTAAGGGAGTAACTAGTTAGTAGTGCAGACAAGCGCTTTGTAAGCCCTTTATAGATATTATCATTAAGATTAAAATCTCCTAAAATATATACAGGTTTATTAGTTTGAGCTAATTCAGTGAATAGAGTTTGTAAGGATTCGAAATCATTATCAATACATTGCCTATTATATACTGGACATCGATATATACACAGAATAATATTTGATTTATGATATTTATTTTGAATAATAATTGCAGAAAATTCTAGATTATTATTACCAAGTAATAAGTCGTCATTTTTAATTATATAGGGTTTGAATTTCAATGAGTCATTAACTAAAAAGCAGATACCGCCACGACCTTTGTAAGTCCTATCTTTCCTCATTATCGTATAACTTTCAAAATTAGGAGATGGCATACCAGGTTTTAAAAAGGTTTCAGTTACACAAAATACATCATATTTTTCGTCACTTAATAAATCCTCGACTAAGTGTGTTTTGTTGCATATTGACTGTAGATTTGCATGTGCCAGCTTTATTGTATTACTTGATTTTCCTGAACAGATTGAGGGTGTAAAAAACTGGACGAATGTTGATCAGCTGACTGTGTAAGGATATTATTACGACGATTTTCTGTGGGGGAAGATCCAGCTGGTAAAGTACTATGTTGTGAAGACAAATTTTGATCTCTTCCTTTTCGATGAATGCTTTGTTGCACTCTTATAGATAAAGGTTGATCTTCATTTATGAAAACTTTATTTCCACTTCGAGGTTTGAAGTGCTTGAGAGCTGCACGGTTTCTGTATACCAGATTTCGATCATATCTAAATGGAAATCTAACAATTATAGGACGTGTACCACCATTGTATTTAAAAGGAAGCCTGTCAGCTGTGTCAACCGTTATATTATTTAATTTTAAATGATTCTTAATAATATAATTGATTGTGTTAAAGCGATCCTTCTCTGATTCTCCTGCATAATCATCAACGCCTGTAAAGACCAAATTGCCCTTGCGGAGTTCCTGTTCAAGTTTCGTTTTCTGATTTTCCAAAATTTGAGTTTTCTCTTCAAGTGCAGTTACTTTGTCCCGCAGCAGGGTCAATTCTTCCGCCTGGCTCCTGGTGTTAACTTCGATGGCTCCTAGTTTAGTCTTGATCTCTTCCTGTCCTGATAGTAGTAATCGCATCGTATTTTCTAAAGAGACAGCTCCAGTTTGGTGAAGTCCGTTTGAAGTCCGTTGAGATCTAGTTTTTTTCACTGGTAGCCCTTCGTCATCTGAGTCATCACTAAGCAATCTTTTTGGAGTGCCCGAATTAGCATTTACAGAATACTATATAACGTATAAGTAAGTTATTACCGGTAAGTTTAGCTGTGGTATTTAGTATTTAATGTAGGTATGCCATGTTTTCATAAGTAGGTGGTTCGTTTAGTTTCTGTTGCTCTTGGTCAACTATATGCTTAACTTTCATGTGAGACATTTCTAAAATCTACTACAAATCTACTTTATATTTAATACAAGAGATGTAAAGGATATAAAGGAAGGATTTGTATTAATTTATTCAACTTGGATGTTGTATCTACAAAACATAAATATGTAAACAGGAGTTTTATTATGTCAACTTTACCCACTCAGTATCTTATTTCTTAAAGCTTGCAATAGATATATATACACAGTAGGGTTACTATACTATTCAACGTTTCCCATAAATGCTATAGCTATGGTTGCGTTGTATGAAGAAGTACGATGATGTTATACTACTTAATTTAGGTACGTAAAATACTAGAATAATATGAATGAGCTTGCATTGCAGATGCAGACCCGAGGAAAGAACATTTCGTCTGTTTAACAACAAGACGGCTATAAGTTATCTATTTATGTAAGTAGTAAGTAGCTAATGAAGTGCTCGTATACATAACGTGTGCATGTCCGTGTCCGATTCCAACATAGAGTAACAATGGGGCGTATGGTAAATATTTATATGAATAGCTTTGTACATATTTATTAGCTGTAGGATCGGGGATGCATATATTACGGATTGTAGCTTTTAAATGGAAAGATTTAAATGTAGAAATGCTTGACTATAAGCAAAGCTTGTAGTTTACTATCCAACTAACCAATACATTCATTCCCCATTTAATACTATTTGTGTCTATTGGAGAACCTAGTTTCATTAAATTGTCAGCCTTGACAGTGCTAGGCATTTCTAATCTTATTCAGTATTAATTTTATAGCATGAGTCATGGTAGAATATTTAAATGGTACGTAT
Organism: Tomocerus mixtus; assembly: GCA_034694165.1. Taxonomy (NCBI): domain Eukaryota; kingdom Metazoa; phylum Arthropoda; class Collembola; order Entomobryomorpha; family Tomoceridae; genus Tomocerus; species Tomocerus mixtus. The sequence goes on along the minus strand of JAQFYC010001243.1, from coordinate 33,392 downwards.
AAGATAATTATTTAGAATATACAGTATATTAGTACTTATGGTACAATTATAATGTTTACTTATAATAGTTACTTATAATATAGAATATCCAAACAATGATATGTGCAGTAAACGTTTAGCCAATAAGCGTCATTTGGATTCGGAGTTAATCTATGTATGTGTTTAGCGCAAAGCAGTAATGAACATAACTTTGATCAATGACAAAATGAATACGCGCAAAAATTATTTTTGCAGAACTTTATCCATCTCATACACAAATGCGTCATTAAGCGACAGCAAACTACTCGTTTATAGTTAATATGGAGATTTGAGTAGGTACATAATCTTGAAGAGATGGAATTTTGCCGTGCCTAATTTATATGGGCAAATTGAATGGCAATATATTCTCATACAATGTACTTTTAACGTGTGACAATAACAGATTTTTCAGTGCCATCAAGAATTCATGGAAAATACTTAAATACTAGTTGACTGATCACATTTAATAAATAAATAGACAAATTTCGTAGGAAAATATAAGCTGTAAGATTTAATTTGCAAATTAGGCGGAAATATTATATGAAGTACAGATAATATTAATTTTCGCACAGGTATTGCTTTCGGTAATTTTTTTCTACTGTTGCCGCTGGACAAGCAGAGTGGTCATAAAATTTGCAAAATATGGATATGACCGTGCGTGCTGAGCAACTACGCTTCTTTGTTGTTAATAACCGTGTAATCACAACACAATGTAGGATGTTGTGTACTAACGATAAAGACCATGAATTACAGTTTTACCAGAGAAGTTAAACAAGTAGTTATATGAATGACACATATTCATCGTGGACAACTCATAAGTCAAGACAATACTTGAATGCAAAATGTCCAACTACATCCTAACTTGTTATTCCGTATTTAGTTACCTACAAATTTATGCATGGCAAGCATTTATAACATTTTTATACCTAATTTGAATAAACATTTTTCTGCCGTTACGTTATTCAATCATATATTATTACATTCACAGGTTTGTTTATTCTATGTGCAAAAAGGATATTTGCAAATAATGTAAATAATATATATATTATATATTTTACATTACCAAATACTCGTTAAGCATAAATATTCCAATCTTAAGATTTCTCAGCCACTATATAATGTAATATACAGTAGTAGATATCATAAATATTCACGTCGGCTTTTCTAGGACAAGAAAATACTTAGGTAATGAGAATAACAGCACAAACAAAAAGAGCAGTGGGCAATAATTAATTAATCTTATTTGTGTTGGAAACAATAAAGTATAAAGTTACTCATTAGAATACCGCATGATGGTTGGTGTTGTTATGTATAATACTACTTTTTCCCTATACAAAGAATTAGCACAAGGTATTAACATGTTTTATAGTGAGAAAGTTGTGATAATAATTTAAATTATTTTATGCATTTCTAGACTTACAATTATCATAAATAATGTAATCTTAAATTGCTATTTTAAAATTAATGTGGCAAAGACTTGTTTAATAAAATGGTGTAACGGCAATAACAGTATTGTATGTAGTTTTGAAAACCCGACAGGCATATAAGCATCTTATCTTTAGTGAACGTGTAACTGCAGCTTATTTAGTAGACATTAGACATAATATCTATAATTGTATAAAACCTGCAATACAGGAATAGATTTTTCATTCTCGAAGAAATAAACTCCATAAATATGGTCAATACTTTTGAAATTGCGTTATAATTTGCACGTTCAATTGGCCTATTACTGTAAATGCAATTTTTATTCACCATATCTGTATTTGAGATTTTAGGCTACTAGGAAAGGACTTACATGTAGCTAGCTTACATAATCTTAGTTTTCATAGACAGTATAGCATCGTCGGGTATTTCCGGTACCTTCGGCTCCCTGCTAAGCACAGAACTTTACGTCATAATATTGTAACAGTAGTAACAAATTATTTTGTAGCTATCGTTCTTTTGGTGCGTACATCTTACATCTCTGGCGAATAGGAATGAGGCTCATTTACAACTTTTTTCTGCTTGTCGTGCTATTATTTACACTGGATTTGATGCTCAGTGACTTCTTTACACCTCATGCCAACGATAAGTATTCTTCCTCTTCGCAAGATTCACATTCACAAGTCACAAGCAATATTACAATGGTCATAATAATTCTACTTTTGAAAATATAAGAGGGGAGACAAGCAGACAAACATGCTTACACTAATAATGTTCTTTCTTAGGTAAGTGAATGGGATTATGCAAAGTGGTTAGTCCAGACCCGACAAGAAAGAAGGACTAGGACCAGACCAGTCACCAGTCATCTTACATGGCAAAACCCTATTTATGGGCAATGCCATTCGGCAGCGGCTCTCTTCAGAGAAGTGCCGAATGTGAAAGATTTACTGTTACGTATTGTTATTTACGTGGAAATTATAAACACGCTTTGCTTACACAAATAAGTTTTTATAACGATTCCCTGCTAGGTGTCCTGTCCCTGTCTTCCTTTAACTATTGTACTTATGTTATGTCACAAGTCGCAATTTCTAGAATAATCCAGACCAGATGTGTCTACGAGGAAAACATATTTATCCGCATTAGAAAAGCCATATTATGCATAAGGCCAAATTCTAAGTAAGTCTTTAACAATTTCTATGTACATTAGGTACAAATTATTATGTCTTTTACACTAAATATGTCATAAAGCGTGTGCAATAGGAAAAGATGTAGAATTCACTTTAGAAACATTAAGTGTAGGTATATTTTTTGCTTCTTATGGGATATACTTTGTGTAGAATAATATTAAATGCTTGCCTACATTTCAATTTACATAGACAAGGACTGATGTTTAAAACCTTGACTTATAATTAAACAGACCCCAAAACTAGTAACTTAGCCACAAATGGTTTTTCTTGTTTTCACACATTATTCTACCAACAAGTTATTAATTTTAACTAAAATACCACTAGAAATACCATTTTAGCAATTGTTTTAATTAAAAAACCAACTTGGAATAAGATGCCATAAAAATTAATTTGATTACCATGAAAACCAATTGAATTACCAACAAAGAAATCAATACTTAATTAAGTTGGTCTTTTAATTAAAACAATTGCATGGTATTTCTAGTTGTAATTTAATTAAAAGTTTTGGTTAAGTAACTACTTTTGTGGGAAGTTATTTATTTTGTGGTCAAGTAATAACATGTTGGTAGAATAATAAATTTGTGTGAAAACAAGAAAAAACATTTGTGGCTAAGTTACTAATTTTGGGGTCGGTATAATTACAAGCCTTAAACCTTGACTTGTCGTTGCTGGAGCTATAAAATCTAGACAGGTGCATTTCATGCTATGGTGGAGCACTGAAAGTGAATTAGATGCAAATAAAGCAAAACTTTGTGACGAGGATTATTGCTTGTCGGTTCGCTTCGTGTCATGCTCCGTGCTTTCTGATTTTCTGTAGTTTATGATCCTTTTCAATTCATAAGGTAGGTAATAATGAATAAAAACTATTCATTCCAGTAAGGTATTGTATATTCAATATTTTCATATATATAAGCAAGTACATGTACTAGACACATATTATGATAAAAGCGTTTCGTCACATCCATAGGTCACACAGTTGCTTGCACTTGGTTACAAATTACACAACTTATAAATTTCTTATATATATTATGAACCTACCTGAATAATATAAAATATTATTATCATAATATGTTACTAGCTAAGTTACTAGTTTTACTGGGTTACATACGTAGAGAAAAGTTTCTGTGTTACTGGATGTTTGTTAGAATAATTAGAAGTTTAGGCTTCGGTAAACTACAATTTAGGTGTAAGGTGCTAATAATATTATTCATAATGCACAGATAAATTTATTCCATATTTATATTATTAGTAGCAATAGATGGGTGTTGAAATAGTGTAGATATGTATGTATAGTATGAAAAATGGATAAATTGTACTTAAACTTTACACAGGGACGTGGTAATTGACTACTACTATTGTACTATAACAGTACAACCGTAAGTAATTTTATTGTTTGTTTATTTAAGAACGATAGATTTCGTAAAGTAATAAGTTTAACAGTAAGCATATTTATGGCTGAAATAATTCTTGATCCTTGTCCATAGGAAGTTTAATCTAAATATACAAAAGTGGAGAATACAACTAAACACTTTTAGTTGTAATTGCATAATTATTCGGCACATTTCTAAAAAGCAAGAAACGTTTTATCATTTTCAATTAACTATTTAAGTATATATTTTAACACACTAAATAATACTGGAGTATTTTACATTGAATATAGTTGGGGAAACTCTTTTTTGGTTATGAGGTTGCAGTGCTGTCATTTTTTAAGACAGATTGCATAGCATAGGTATGTACTACTGTAGATTGTAGACAACGATAAGTTATTACAATAAGTAATTGTTTAAGTGTTACATCAGTTAGCTTAATAGGTAATTTATATTTCTCATGCGTCATAAAATATTAGCAAAATTAAATTCCCATCAAAGTATTGGACAGGATTGATTGATCCTAAACGTCTGCCGTGTAATTTGCACGTTATATTATCCCCTACACCCAGTAGACTATATCTTATCTCCAACAATGGTATTACACGTGTAGACATTAAGGTATGACGGCATGCCTATTAAATAAGTATGTATAGAACGAGATAAGAATTAATGCAGACTAATAGTTATTAAAAGTTCAATGCATGTAGGATAACAGCTTCTTAATTGGTTTCTATTTCATTGTCATTTGATTATGAGAAAAAATAATCTGTATTTTAGACATGCCCTTCAAATATAATTTACTTTCTCACAAAGGACAGATAATCATTAAAATAGTAGGTACCTTAGTAAGTAACTGTCTAGTGTACCTAAATAAATGGGATGAATTATTATTATCTTTCAAGCATAGAAACATTAGAGTGCAATTATACATCAAAGAGATAGATGCATGTGATGCACATAGTTATGCACATCATCAATTAGGTATCTTTAGTGTATGTACGTTTTACGACAAGAATGCTGATGAAAGCAGGATTGACTATCTCTTCCTTTTATATCCTCATTATATGTTATATTTTCTAGTCTACTAAATCAAAGTCATTTAAAAGTCACTTTGATGACGAACAACGTGAAGCTAACCAAACCATATGCTACCAATTATCCACCGTAAACAAATATAGTTGCCATAATTATGTCTGCATTCTTAATTTACAACAATCCTCCTTTATTTTAATTTACCTATTTCCGATTCTTGAACCTTATTTTTCAAACTATTTTTAATTATAACGATTCGATTATTGTGCAATTAATTTAAATCGCGTTATTTCACATTGTAAAGTATGTATTGTAAGCAGCAACCCTTTTGCAAAGCAAACACATATTATCATTAATATTATTTTTTATAGCAAAAATTTTCCTAACTAAGATTTCTTGGTAGATGCGATCGTCGGTGCATTTCATTCTTCATTGTTATGCAGGTACAGTACAGTCGCACTTAAGTAGACAGGATGCAGTCTGTTTGTATCATTATTGCAACATGGCAAACATTAAAGTGCATGTTTTAAAGGCAGATTGTAATATTATGAATGATGCTTAGACAATAATTATTTGCATTATATATAATGAATAGAATCTGTCCAAGAATCGTTAATTATCGCATTATAGTGTAGTACATATTATCAGACTGGTGAGTAATATATTGAGCTACAGTCAGTTCTAGACAGATTTATGATAATTACCAGTATGACAATTAAACGTGCTTACTTTGCGTCTGTTCAGGAACCTATGTAAGTGTTAAGTGTTTCTATGCACTTTTGTGGTGGCTGTTATGCTGTTATAATAGCAGTAATAAAATCTTGACATTAAATATTTACAGTACGTGTTACTACGTAGATCAAGATAACTGTGTTAATATTAATAATCTACTCTTTAGTAGACAGACATGCATTCATTCATGCTGTATTTGTATAAATACATCAGTGACAGAATGTGCTTTTACAAATAATATGATTCTGCAATTTATGCAACGTATACAGGAAATGTATTTTGCATTTGCATCATTCAACATTATATATAATTTTATTATAACGTAGCTATTAAAACTGTGCATATAATATGATTCTATATTAAATTCAATAATTATACGAGTGAAAAGACTCCAAAATCCATTTGAATATCGATGTATTGGGGAACTGAATTTAAATTTATTATCTAGTCAGTTGTAAAAACTAAACATAAATGAAAATGCAAATCTACTGGTATTAGAAGTAGATATACGAGTACCAGACATTATATGGAAAAGTTTAAACTGCAAAACGCACAAGCCTCTCCTAATTGTATGTGCATAATGTAGCCTGTGCATATTAAATAGTTACATTCATTATTGTGATTATACATAATATTCTACATGAGAGGCTGATTGAATAAAAAGGAAACAAGAAAATGCACAAGAATCCATAACAATGTGTAACTCCAGGAGCATTACAAATATAAAAATATTATCATTGTTAAGGAGCACACTAACAAGTCTTAAAAAGTTTGTATTTTGTATAACAATGAAAACCGGACATGATAATAGACTTATGAATGCATTTTTATTGGAAATGCATGTACTTATAATAGTTACTTAGGCCAGGTCAGGTTTCAATAAAGTATAAAGTGCAAACAAGCTTCCATAGTGATGATATGATTGTGAACTCAGCCTTTGATTGAATCAGACTGCTTAATTGAAAAGCTCATTAAAATCTTGACTCCAGCCCAGAGCCTGCTGGGACAAAGAAAGGAATAACACGAAAGCAAACAAAGATACTTTTTCTTTTGAGATTTAAAGGAACATTAAGATCAAGTCTCCCGCAACCTTGGAGTAAATAATTATATTATTAATATTTCTATTTTTGATTCATTTGGAATAGGAGCAAGTCAAATGTAAATTCTAACTGATATACGGAAATCTAACTAAGGGAAATGTAACAAGGTAGTAGTGATGTTAACGCTGCGGGTGAACCTCTAATTTATTACCACCGTAGGTGAGAATGTAATCAGGGACTAAATAAACCAACATAATTGTTTCATGTGAAAGAATGAGGGTGAGGTGAATTGTAAACATAATAAATCGGGCAAGATAAATACTACATGCATGCATGTAGTCATAATATGTTTGCTAAATTGAATCAATTGTTTTTTTCTTTCCGATGTACATACTTATACCCACGACCACGACCATACCAGTCTAATCCTCATGGCATATCTTGTCTAAATGAAATTGTATGTATTAGAACTATTAGATTACCTTAGCAATTTATCCTCAGTATTTATTTTATAAAGATATAACTTTCATGTCGCTTTTATTTATTCTATTGTTTTACATTTCATAACTTATATATAAATCCTATCTACCTATATAACAATGTCTCTGTTGCTATTGAATATAACTTTATATGTGTATGTACAATCTAATAAACTAAATACATTTGTTTTGTAAGGCATTTACACAGGTCAGCCATCATCATCGTCGTTGATATTAGGTTACAACTTAGAAGTAGATAAACCCTTTAATTTCGCAAGATACGCAAGATACACAAGATATTTCAGTTAGGACAAAGGTTGCATTTCAACCTCCCGGGGTTTCTGGTCAGCCAAAAAACTACTTGTTTATGTGTCTACATTTTGTTAACAACAAATACGCTAGACGAAACTATTCTTTTTGATTGAAGACTTTTGCGAGGCCTATAATCCTCGGCATGAACAATGAAAAGGACGAAGAACGTCAAATTGCTTGCTTACTTAATCCTAATACTGACTATTGACGGTGTGTAGGGATTGTATAATCTAGATGAGCAACTAGGAAAGGAGAAAGGTCAGTAGACATAGAAGACAGTTCACTCACTATATAATAACTATGGTTAACTTGAATCTGAATCTGAAACTTACCTTACCTACAGAGAAGAGTTAAGTAAAAACTATACTGAGAAGTACCGTATTCTGTTTATTAGGCGCCTCTTTCTTTAATAAAATCCTCACTGTCTGTATTTAAGTCTTTTAATGCCTTGCTCCAGTTGAAGTTTAAAATGGATGTTTCTTTTATTTTTTCATAATCCCTATTATTGCATAATATATTGCCTAATATATTGCATATTTTCCCAATATTTATTATTGTTAAATTAAATTATTTAAATTACTTTAATAATTTGAAGTACCTGTTGAATGCTATATTTGTTTCTTGTTACTAAATATTCATCTGATGCAAATCCCCCTCCCTATAGATTGAAAGCCTCTTACACAGACGTAAGAGTTTCTTTGGCTATGTATCAAGGTATTTAATAGGGAGAATATTGTAAGTACAATGTTATATAGTAGCTGAATTCTGCAGCTATTATCAATTATATGCAACGAATGTAAGGGAAATGAATAGAATTAGACGATGTAAGCGATTAGCAGTCAGAAGCAAAGTAATAACTTAGTTTAGTCAATAGGAAAATTGTCTGAAATCCTTTCTCTACACTCTAACGTCTAAACTCTAAACGCTAAGAAATAGTCAGAAGCCAGACACTAGTATTCTGTTCTGTCACTTATTTCCCTATTATAATAATTAACAGTTGTGTGGTGCTGTGAGTAGGTCCCTAGCTTTACTAGCTTATAGCAACTTTACTGGCGAAGAAAGGTATAAAGTTTCAAAATGCCATGTAACCAATTTGAAGAAGAAAAAAAGGATTTTTCTTTAAGGATTTATGACATTCTGGATAGTTAAATCTCGTCTTTCTGCATATTATAAACACAAGGAGGGATTATCATGGTTGTCAGCTAATGGTATCTAAAGGGGAAATCTTAGCTATTGATTACCCAATTTAACAAAGGTCGGCTCATTAGTCCTCGTTACGCATCGGGTAACTTATGATTGTGTGTGTTACAATAATGATACATTCAACCACTTGTATAATGTATCCATCTTTCACATCACAGTAGGTAGGCTTCAAAATACTTGTCCATATATACCTGACAAATGTCCATATAACGCAAGACAACAGCACATGTAATTTAATACTTGAATACATAGTCTTCTAATTGTAAGTACATATGTTCAAAGTTGTGAAGAATCCGAAGATTTAGACTCCCCTTGGAACAAAACATAGAGATCATCCACACAGTCTCATTCCAACTTGCAATTATCAATCAGCTCAATCTTTTTTCAGGGTTGTCTACTCACTCTACATACAATCTTTACATTTACATATCTACTATTTATTTTATGGCACACAACATAGAATTTGCATTCATGCATGCATCCTTCGGTACCATGTATCGGTAAACATGGGCAAATAACTACACGAATGAAAACTGAAAACTAATCTTTTGTGTGGTATGGTATGGTGTTTGCATGGTATGATGCCTTGTCTCGTATTTATGTAAATCTAAGCGTTATTTTATTTACTTACTGTCGTTCGGCATAACTTATTCACAAGATAAAACAATTTTACCTGCAAAATATTTTATTTATTGAAGCATGAATTTTGCAGATACGACTGCTAAACATGCTAACTACATAATAGCGTACATACCTTCTATTATGTATTTATTTAGTAAGCGGATATTATTATTTATATAAATATTCCAAACAAAGCGCAAATGTACTTAATATGCAAACAAAACTATTTTTCGGCCGAGTCCCAGTTATTTGCTGATGATAGTTAATTGTTTTGCGGGAGTCTGGCCTGGCTTAGCCTGGTCCTCACCTTATACATAGTACACCCTTTTGTATTAAAAGTAATAATAAACAACAAGATGTTATTATATAAAGTTCATAGCATGAATCAATCACTTACCTTTGCATAGCTACTACTTATTGAGTATGTAGTAGTAAGAAATTTAGCTCGCTGGCTTTAGGTAAAACGTATCTGTGTATAGTAAATTCAGTAGATCCATTAAAACTAGTAATACCCGTCATTTACAGAAAGTGAACAACCATGACGGCAAATGTAACATTCCTGCATAATACACCCTTTAAGACTTTGCTCATTCGGCAGATTAGGATTTCTATTATTATTGTTTTTATTCTAGAGAGCTTCTTCACTTCAGTGTACGAGTGTATTAGACTCCCATTTTCGCAATTTTCAGTTCTTTTACTACAGATGTTTCGTTTTATACTATATTAAATGTATCTGTATATACGTTGTAGTTCAATGAATTGCATTACTTGTTGCAGATTGCATCAGGAGACGATATATTATGAGAGCAAGATTAATAAGTGAGCAGAACAGTGAGCAGCTTTCAATCGCTTATTGTTATTTTGCCAGTATTAATGTTAACCATTATGTATAGTTGTAGTAACAACACACAATGCTTACAAGAACACAATTCTGACAATTGAGAGATGTACGTACAAATATTAGTAGTAGTAGAGTAGACAAAGCATGAAGATTTGCATTTGCATAGATGATCACTAGTTCTTTCAGATTACTATTAGTTGGTCAGTCTTTATGGAGTAGGTATAGGCAATGGCTATTGTTGTGTTACTGTTAGCCTGTTCTAATGAATTAGGCGTAACTACAACAGGTAAACAAAGCACATTAGATTTTATATTGTATTGTACTACAGATATTATAATATGTATGTAGTACGTTGTAAATACAATCATTAATGGGGAAAACTATATTTATGTCGATCTATATACGTTCTAGGTATTAATAGTAGTTTTCATTAAACAGATACGAGACAACTGATATATAAGAAAGCATTAGTTAGCCAGATTAAGCACCTATATATTTACATGTGTACAATGTACAGGACAATTAGAATGCGAAGATAAACTAACTATTAACTACGGTGGTCTGCTCTAACTAAACTGGAATTGGGGATTTGTCAATAAACAAAATATAATTTACTTGTTGAACAATTTAGACGACTCCGCTGTAGGTATACCGACCTTTCTTTCGCCATTAAATTAGTTTTTTAGTCACTTTAGCGTCTGCAAAGATGCATAGTGCTAGTATTTCTCACATGACAAATGCAAGGAAAGCACGCTGCTGCAGCCACTTAAACTTCAAACACTGATGCGTACAAGCATATACAAACAAATACAAGTATCAATGCCAAAGTCAAGCCAGATAATGGAAAATCTTGTGGAAAAATAAAATACGTTATATCAAATCGTTTGCTCGTATGTTAATCTTTCTCTGAACAAAAGGGCCGCCTTACCGACTTACATAAGTAAAACACTGTGTGAATGAGAAGGTGATGTCAGGCGGATTGCATGTATATCTACAATGTATTAAATCTCTTCTTTCTTATCTTTACATTGGGTGGCTGGTTAGTTTTCTAACGTAAGTTTGCTGGTAAAAAGAACTTGCATGATTGGAATTGAGCATTCTCCTTCTTTCGATACTTTAAATAGTACCCATAAAATGGCTCAACTTTTTATAATTGTTAATTTCATTGGTTCGGTCTCTCGGAGTGAACTGACCATTGAAAGTTTCCCATGCATCTCAATCGATGAACTAACTCCTAATTTACATTTACATACGAATTTAATAGGAAAAACATAGGATGAGATGTAGATAATATTCTATTGTGTACTTTATTTAGTTTTATCTTCTCGTATCTCTATCTTTGGCCTGATACATTGTATAAATATATTCACGGTTACCCTGTGCATGGGCAAACAACATCTTTAAGTAGGTAAGTAAGTACATACTTGTAGTTGGATATTACTACTTACTATTTGGCTATAAACTAACAATGTTACATACATCTGCATACTTACCGTACATGTGTACCTACACATGCTCTAACATTGCATTTCGCTATTTTTCTACTCCGTATACATTATCATATATGTCATGCTCACTTTTTTTGCAAATTGGTATTTTAGTTGTCCTTTTAGTAACGACGACCACGACTACGACACTTTGCTTTGCATTACGAGAAACCAGAAATGTAGCAATGGTAATGCATACATTGACAGGAAAGATGCTTAACTAAAGTACCCATTGTAGGTACATTAACTTGAAATGCCACATTTCGTTTCTATTAACTCTAAACTACACAAGTGCACCACAACGATGTATCATAATATGGATGTAGTATATATTTATTAGGTAAGTTTGTTTCATACATTCTTAAGATACATAGGATAAGATGTGATGTGATGTGATGTATGTAATGGTAAGGGAGATGGACGGATGGATACCGAACATTAGGTATTATAATATAAGGCCAGGAGCTAGACAGCTAATAGTAAGCATAATGCAGATGCATGCATTATAATATGCAATAATGCTAAATGGAGTAGTCTATTATCATACGTACGTACTTATGAGTGATGTGATGTTACATTGTTATTTGTAATAAATCACTTTGGATGGACGTAGACTGCAAGAGCAAGCAAAGGTAAGCCAATCCAATCCACGTAGTGAATATCCTGTGTGACGAGTGGAGAGCTATTAAAATAAATTCCAACTCTCCAGCCTTCCTTCCTTCATCCTACACTTACATACCTTACATAACAAACTATGCTAATATCATTAAACTAATTAGTACTCTGGGCGATAAGTGATCCAAGTAGTCAATTCCTCCAAAAGAAAGAAACGTGTAGTAAGTATATGTACTCCCAGATAATCCTTTCCAAGAAATCATGTATTTTGCAAAATATGTAGTTATATTTATTATCCTTGTTTGCATGAATGAATAAATGGCATACACAATTTGATATGTAGCAGTATAGCATGTATGCAGTAGGCAATACAGTAGGAAGGTGTATTATGAATCTGGATTCAAATTATATTGTAATGACTGCCTATGGCTTAATAGGAACATGTTAAATGTGAAACGTTGGTTGATCTTGATGTATAAGTAAAAATGAGTTTGATACTACAGTAAAGATACTACTCTTAAAGACCTACTATTAGCTACCTACAAACTACTAACTGATTGCTACTGCATTTATCCTCTCACTCAACTTCAACCCAATATCAGTTTATTAGGTTGAGTTTGAGCGAGATGATGATGAGTCATGGTTAGGCCACGCCAGTCAGACATATAAATGTAATGTGTACTATATAGAAAGATAGTACGATTAAATTTTCTGAAAAACGAAGGAAAGCTACCTGTACCCCGGTGTTACGCTATTATTCCATATTCCTTTAATGAAATAATAGAATAACATTATATTTTGTGGGGTAAAGGCAGTCGCCCGTTTTATATTTGGAAAGCTTTAGCTTATTTTCTTTATTAAGGAGCTGTCGCTCTTAACATTTTTTAGAAGATGGGTTCTTTTTAACTCTTTGAACTGTTGTTCATTTTTTGTATATTTAAATTTAGAGCAGTAACTTTTAAATAATGTTAGGAGTAGTCGCTCTGTCTTTATTTTCGAACTGTAGTTCGAGTGTATCTAGGTTTGTGAAGAGCAAATCGGCTGTGTCATTTTTGGTTTAATATTTTAATCGCTCCCTGACATGAATAAAAATAAGTTGTTATAAGTTATAAGTTTTTAAAATTCTAGTGTTGTCGTGGTGGTATGTCCTACAGGCTGGGTATTGTCACACCGTTAGTTTCTAAAAAGTTATGTGGGGATGTCTCGGATACATGTATTAAATAATATAGAGCAATTGCGTCAACGATATATTAAAAAATGAAATGTCGTGATATATTGTGTTTTACGTGGGAGGTTTAGTTAAGCTTAGATGTAAATTCTCCATTAATTGGCTGTATAATTGAATTGTTGTACTGATATATGATTGTGATGTAATATGATCATTTATAATAAATACACACTACTACTACTACAACTGTAGTTCGAGTGCACTTTTGAAAAAAAGTTCAATTTTGGTAAGAGCTGAAGCTCTAAATATTTGGGGAGGTGTAGCGCATCTTTAAGACTGAACAGTAGTTCAGAATTTACTCATGCCAATGAATATACTATATTAAAGGATTGATTGATTGATTGATTGAATTTATTAATGTTCTCGGCGAGCAATAGCCCATAGAACATGACAATTGAATTTTTAACACGGTACAATTACATTTACAATTTTTAGCGAAATACAATTACATTTATAAGTTTTAGCGAAGTACAATTACATTTATAATTTTCAGCAAGGTACAATTACATTATAATTTTTGACGAATTTTCGGAGAATGCGCTATTGACACGGGCCTTACACATTTGTTTAATTGTTTTACAGAATTTTTATCCGCATAAATTAGGCAGTACGTATGTATATATTATACATAGCAACCGTTACTTACATTATTTGTATTACACATGTATTTCCGTTCTATGCATTTATATGCTATGCAATTGCATTTACAAAAATAGAACGATAATACATTTATGCATTTATTTATTATCTCCAATTATTCGCTTCAGTTTTACATCAGGCACTTTCTCAAACTGTACTTTATCCAAAAATGCAAATTGTTCGGCAAGCTTTTGCATAGCCCCCTTAAATTCCACCACAATAACAAAACTGCATGCGGGCAACCAAGCATCCGGGCAGAAGTTATATGCCCGCATCTCCCCAGAAGCTCCTGCAAAAGACAAAGGAGAATTAGAAAAACTGTTGCAAAATAATTCTGATGTAGTTGCAAATGAGAGGAAGTATAAATTGTAACAAACTAAAACTAATTCTCCTACCGGCCGCTAAAGCCGTAAAGAAAGCAACTTACAGAAAAGCAGCGCATTTAGAGACTTTTGAGAGAGAGACAATTCTAGTCAAGCCATTCGCCAAAATTTGTGATATCAGTTTCCCATACCGAATATCCAGAACTAGGTAGGTAGGCGTCCCATTATAGATTGTGAAAAATGTTTTTGGCCTACCTTTAGACGAAAAAAGCATACCTTAACAGATTTAACATCTCAACTTGGTTTATTAATGTATCGTCAGATACATTTATGCGAATGAATTTTCTGTGCGTCTGGCTGTCAGGGTCTGTCAGGCATACTAGTATTTAGGGCCCGTCTCCGACCGGGCTTCCAGCAGGTTACGCACCCACTGCACAACATAGTCCATTGGCATGCTGTACTGGACAATATAGTCCATTGGCATGCTATAATTTACAATATAGTCCATTGGCATGCTATAATTTACAATATAGTCCATTGGCATGCTATAATTTACTATATAGTCCATTGGCATGCTATAATTTACTATATAGTCCATTGGCATGCTATAATTTACAATATAGTCCATTGTCATGCTTTACTGCATTAACTGCATAACACAGGCTACTGGCATGCTTTACTGCACAATACAGTCGAATGGCATGCTATGCTGCACAATGCAGTCCAATTTTCAATTTTATTATAAATTATATATTTAAAATAAATAATTATTAAATAATATTAAACAAATACATGGAAATGAATTGGTATTACTACTTTTACCTCCCACGATACATTTAGTACACTCCGGTTGTACTGGTTTATTTGAGCTTAAAAACGGCTTTTGGTTTTCAAAACGGGAACGCAAATTTCCAGCGCGTTATTTCTATATTTCTCTGCTGCTTACTTTTGACAAATGTTATTGCATTTGTTGATGTTATCATATTAGCCGGTATTGCCATCCAAGATCATGCCCAAAACCTTGACACGGTACTACATAGTTTCCAAAAGCATAGTGTGAAGATTTCTATTAAAAAGAGCTCATTTATTAAACTCTTAGGTCATATAGTTAGCTTGGAAGGCGTCAGAGCAGATCCCGATAAAATTAACACAATAAATGATTTATTCGTAGATTTTGCTATATTACTAAACATTTTCTGTTGTTTATTCAAGACACAAATCTACGTTTCCATGTGTCTAATATAACTTTTAATAATATTGCTAATACTAAATTAGGGAAATAAAAGAACTTAGGTCTTCAATGAAGACTACTCTGCAATAAGAGCAAAGCCGATATAAGTAAAGATTTAAAACGAAAACGTATGATTTCGTACGAGATATAAACCTAAACGTACCCCCGAAGGTGACTACATCTATCGCATCATCGAAGGTTTCTTTGGCATTAATCATTATATTTTACCTATACATGGCCATATACTGAGAAGTCAGTTATAAACTATTATTTCGGTAACATTCAAATCTCCATTAACAATGTTGACGGCCACGGCAACGGTAAAGTTGACAGAGAATTGCAATTTTCAACGGGTCTACTGCCCTACAGGGTAATTGTGCCCTGAACCGTTTAAAAAAACGTGATACCAATAAAAAAATTTCCTAGGCACTCGACTTTCTTGGTTTTAACTTAACCAAGCATTCAACGGCCTCACTAGTACTCCCTTTTGTAATACAAGGTATCAGTTATACCCAAAATGACCAATACCCAATATGAATATAGCCGAGCCATTCGCAAAATTCTAGCCCTATACCCAACTAATCGCCAAATATGAGTACCTCTATGAAACCCTAAAAATTAATGTAACTTTTAGGATACAAACCATCCACAGAGAAGTATGTAGAAGCCATCAACTTGGGTTTGAATTGGCGGCAAAGCAAGTGTCATGGTCCGCGCGTTAATGCGCGACCGGTGCTACCGCGCTCCGCTCAATGTGTACCTTATTTCTACCATATATGAGTAAATCAAGCAAACTGTACACTAGAATGGTCCCACCTTTATGTTTGACAATGGCAAGGAAATGATACATTTGGCAAATCGTTCTTTGATAACACAATTACCTACGGCTTCCCCCAGTGAAAGTGTAAAATTATCTAACTTACCCTCACTCTATTCCTACCCCTGGAATTTATTATGTATTATACTAAATATCTGTAATTTTATTGGAAACATTACAGTTATGCCACAAATATTACGGAATATTCATTAATATTTCCTCTCTTGAAATCTATTCCTCTGCTTGGTTATTACTTTAGTAACCCTGACGACCAACACATACGTGAAATTACCCCAACAACATGAAAAAGACGTCGATTTGGCCCAATACGTTTTTAAAAATACACCAATGAAAAGTTTCAATACAACCCCACAATCCCTACCTTTAATTGTGCACCGTCAAGATATTGAGCTCGAAATGAAACCCCAGTTATCTGTGAACAATGTAATTTAACAATCCGAATAGTTGCTTCGTTTCAAACGCATTTAAATCACATTTCATCTACTCACAGTTCTATTTCTTTACTAATTGAAACTACTGTTTCTTCATTCATTCAAAATCAGGAGCGCACAATTTGAAGTTCCAATTAAACTCAAGTTTCAACATTAAGCAAAACGAACAAAGTTAAACCCCTTCCAAAATATTGCCCCATTGGAAATAGAGCGCTTTTACCGTGCGTATCGGGACCATGTTGAAAAACCGATCCCAGTCACATACCAGCCCTACAGCGGCATCCCTTACTACCGATGTTTCTCTAACAGTTAGGACATACTGCTGTTCGGAACCAAACTTGGAGTGAAGCTACACTCCTCAACCGACGCAACTATAACCCTTTATTACAGAAACATTTTCTTTTGATGAGGATACTACCCCTCCGACCCCACCAGCAATTCCTTTTGAAGATGAAGAAATTGCAATTATTACGACTGTGTCCCCTCCGACTCCACCCGCCATTCCTCTTGAAGATGATGAAAGTGGTATTACCACTACAAGCAAGCCCTCCATTAAAGAGCAACGGTATTTTTCATAAACTCATTATGATGATAACGATACAACCATTGCTACTATCTGCGCGTTTTCTCCAATCTTTCTTAGTATATATCTATATAGAATAGAGCTACCGCTCTACTCTATATGAATAAAAAATGAACTACAGTTCCTAAATAATTAAGAAGAGCTACTGCTCTCAACATTTAAGAGGGACCCTTTTACAAAAAGTTAAGAGTGACAATTCTATGCAATTAAAGAATAGAAAAATGAGTGACAGCTCAAAATCTTAATAAAAAAAGGGCTACCGCCCAATGTAAAATAAAGTTACTGCTCACTTCTTTAAATAAAACGGAGCTACTTCTTCTAATGTGCTTTTTATATACATGCTATGATATTATCTTTTTAATATAATGAAATAATATTGTAACAGTATGTTTAGGCACAACCAATCCAAAGGAAGGTCTGACTACAAGCAAATGAATTATAGGATAAAGAATAGGTATATTTCATTTTTGCAAGTAGTATGTTCTATAGATATGAGTCAAGGGTTGAAATAATGGAGCCTTAAGTTAGTAAGGTGGGTTATCGGATAGGATAGGAACCCGTATTTCTGATCGTTTATCTATTACATATATATAAGAATATAGCTAAGTATTTATTTCGGAGGCATTGGTCTACATGTTATCCTCCATTGATATGATAATTATTCTGAATACACAAGTACCATTACTGTAACCATCACTATCGGATACTATATGTGCAAATAAAAATCGATGCTCTGAAATGCAGTAGTGGAATGGTGAATGTTATTGTCAGTAGCACAGGTCTGTATGACCATATTGTAGGTTCACTTTAGTTGCCCGGTAGCAAAATTAAAATCACGGGTTCCATTACATACAACCTGTAGGTAGTATTTCAAAAGCTTTTTTCCTTTTCTCGAATTTCCTTCCTATGCACTGCACATGTAAATACATACAATGCATCCACACAACTTACATAACCACACTACACACACTAATAACTGTGCAAGCCTTAACCCATACTTTAATAATACTTCGGCATATAGCGAAATTATAAATAAATATATATCACTAACATTACTACCTACATATATAATAGGTAACATTGCATTCTACTAACTCTAAACTGAATACTATAATGATTAGTAAGGGAATTGTATCCTGTCTCAATGCTGTCCATTAAATAGAAAAAATCAAGATAAATTAACTTAAATGTTTCCACTTTTACTTTCTTAAGCTCTACCCTCTGACAGACAGGTTTAGGTTAGCTTATTTTTACAACAGGGCAATGCAATGCAAAGTCTTGCGATTAGCAGAAACCTATTTGTTACACAATGGAATAGCAGAACCAAAGCCAATTCTTCTAATTTCTTTCATGTGTACTTCCAACAATGCAAATGAATCCATCTGCCTGCATACTCTATATTATCTGTATCATGACAATTTCAATGTATTTACCTATGTATCTTTCACTGTGATTCCTTTCTGCATCCCTACTACCTACTTTTATACAACTTAATCTCACTTCACTCTCAATTTCTGTTATGGCATGCATGTGCAAGCACAATATAGACGATATATTATGCAGATTAATTTACTTACTTTTTATCCTCCACACATATTCACAGTCGACGGAGTATATTTAATACCAACAGAATGCACGTACATACATTGTGTAGAGATTACAGATGAACTTAATAGTTAACACTTAATACTTGCCATATAAATATGTACATATTTGTAGAAAGGAAAAAGCGATACACATTTAAAAAATAAGGGTTAACTAATACAGAGTTAATGGTATGTAAAAGAAAATATAAGCTGACGAGTATGAATAAAGCTATAGTGTCCATATGTAAATATTTTTTACAGAGGTCACTTCCACTAATGTTAGGCAAGTAATAGTTCAATTCAAATGTTCTAAAATACCAAGTTCAGGTTTACATTTATATCATTCCCATCTCTCTATAGATAACAATAGCAATTGCCTCGTACTCACCTTGCCAAATAGGCACTAATTGAATGAATGGAAATAAATATTTTTACCACTTTTCCAGGTTGAACTATAACTCTTGCACTAGATACGTACACACATACTTACTGATATATAGAGTGGACTTGCTTTTCTATATCATTTCATTCATTTAATATTCAAAGCAACGCACGAGGAATCGCAAAAATTCATTCAGCATAAACACATTATATCTTAATCCTTCCACTTACTTAAGAGTCAACCTGAGCCAAGCTAATGAAACAAACTTGCAGAAGCTCTGACCTGGCCATTCTTTGTACATAGTATATTGTCTTATCGTATGCTAACCGAGTTATTAAGCTTTCTTAATAATATTATTATCACCTAGCAAGATGGACTGAACATGAGCCTCAGTTTCTATTTATCTATATCCAGCAACATTACTATTATTTTTAAGAAATACATTTTAGCTTGCGAATTCCACACTTATTACAGGTGGAAGTCAAAAACTAAAGTCAAGTGCATTGGCAAGGAGAACACGCAAATAGGTAGATTAGTTATCGTGCGTTATACACACAATGTACTCAAGTGCCTACGTAAGTAGCTATGTAAATATTATGCTCGAACGTGAGATGAGAATCATCAAATAAATAGTTCTCTTGTCTTGCCTTCTGCTTCTATGTAACTTAGCTTATCATCATGCATCCTTCTTTATTGAGACAGAGACGACAGGAACATGCTTCTTTGTTACTATATTACACACACTTAAGTCAATAGAGATTCGATAAAAAATGAATTGTGATGTTAAATCCTGTAACTTTTTTTGCTCTTCGCAATTACGTATGAAGAAAAAAGGTGAGTCAATGTGAGTGCATAAAATGCTTATACTTGCGTACCTATTGAATAACAAACGATTGATTTATCCCAAGTTTTGAATAGTCTAACGTTTTACTTGCCAATTCCTAAATACCTGGCTGAATGAAATGTAAATGTAGTAGAACTGACATATTATTTACACTTCAACTTTCTTAAATTGTCGAAATCTAGCAAACCCTATCGCAAATTGGATACAGAAAATATTTTTGTTAGTGAATGAGAATGTTTGAGAAGAAGTATAAAAACCGTTGGTGTTATGTTGGTAAAAGGCCAATTGCCTACAATTGGGATCTAAATATAACAAGGTAAACCGACAAAACCTCAAATGGGAAAAAAGTGGGAATGCAATAATATAGATAAATATTTCAATGGTTTAATCCGCCTGGTAACTAGAAACCTAACCTAGGACTACATTACGCTATGTACTAAAATTGTATAATATTATACTAGCTAATACCTATCTGTCTATCAATCTGATGTTCTGTTACTTGTGTAGTAAGTAATGTTAGTTTCCCTGCGAAAGCTAACTAAAGATAATTGTTGTTTCACGCATTCAGATTCGTGTGAAATTCTTCAGATGATGTGGAAGATGTAACCGAGTAGTTCACGTTACTTTTAGCCTATCTTCGTGGAACGTTTTATGGAGTCTTGAACTGGCCTGAGATACTGATAGGGAGTATCCGTCGCATTTTCGCGTAAGACGGATTTTAATTTAGTAACGATGTTCACTATCAAACTATAATAATAATATTATAGAAAAACTAACCATAGGTAACATAACACTCCGCAAGATAAACAGAGATACAAACGAAGTTCGCATAACATGAAAAGGATTTTGTGTGCCCAGCCGAAGAATCTTTTGTGTCCTCTCGTACTATTTTCATGTAATAAATGTGCAGGTAGTTTATGTGAACTGTAATCGCTAATGGGAATACTATGTATACTTAGATGTAGTTGGAGATATAGATAAATACAAAGCAAAACACGAGGAGACTTGTTTTTGACAAGTAAGCAGACAGGCAGTCAGACCTTAATGTTGTTGGCTGCTACGTAACTTAACTAGTAGGTATGAAAATAAGGTACCTATTGTAAATTGTAGTGATGTGATGTACATTACATACATTGTATAGTATGCCGGGTATTGTGGTAGCTAAGACTCAAGAGTAGTAGTATTAAAATGAATATTATTATGTAGTAATAGCACTAACAAATACATATATCTACTCTTTTCATGCTTAACAACGAATCAACGATTAATTAGCTCTAAAAGAAATATATTTATGTAGAAGGCAATAGCCTAGCATAATATCATTTAATTACCTATTACTGTAGTTTATATAGACTGATTAACTTATAGACGCCTACAAATTACCTTCAAGGCGAAGGAAAGCTTCATATTTTACATAACCTAAACCTAGAAGAGAAGTTTTCATGTGTAAAAAGTGGAATATGTACACTGTCCACCAGTTTTTATAGATATAGGCACCTATTTACATACAATCAATAACTTACAAATAGTTTTCGATTCGTAAATATAACACACTACATCTTGGGAAGACTAACGATAAGTAAATACAGATATAATAATAAAAATGTAGTGCGTTGTCATAATTACTATACAGGTACATATAAGTAGAGGCAAAATTACAACCAGAAGTAGACAGATTCTGCCTAATGCAATTGCATGAATTTCTATGGAAATTCGATCTATTTCTCGGCCACGAATATAAAAAACTGCTGCAAAATCTACAGGGAAGGACAACGTGCTGAGATTTTTATGCACATTCGCATCTTGTACGTCTGTAGGAGCTCGATGATGGGCCTTAAATTTTATTCGTAATGGCTGGTTTTTTTAGTGCCTATGTCGTAAGACCATCTCAGAGTCTGTGTTCAGGTTTGAGCTGATTTTTCCGATAGCACATAGATACTCATTTGTAAACAATTAATTCTAATTATGATGCACTGGTCGTAAATTGTTAACTTGCTCGTTGCTTTCATATTCCTGTTCTGGATCGTGTTGGGCTCGCAATAACTACATAATATATACGCAAGTATATATAAAGCAACTGGGTATGTACTATTATAAGTAGTAAGTGTCTTTAAGGATTCTTTCTAGCTATTATATGTATCTATAATCAATAGCTATGTATAAAGCCTAAAGCCTAAAGAGTAAGGCAAGGCAACAGCCAGCCAAAGTCAGCCATCCGGATATTACTCGCATTGTTATGTTGTGGGCACTCTGTATGCAAATATCTATTATGTAAGTAGGTGTATCTGACAGACAATGTAATTGTAATGTGTATACATTCTATTGTATACTTAGGTAACCCTTCCAATGAACTTAAAATACATACATATTTTTACAATGTAAAATGTAATGCAATAAGAATGCTCTATATTACATACTAGTACGTGCATGTGAGATGTAAGACTTTTAAGTGTATAAACTACTGTTCTGGATGGACTCATTCTTTGTTGTCATCACAAAGTGTATCTTCCATCTCTAATCGTAAGCATCATATTATATTTTTCTTTATCGAATTAATTAGCAAACAAAGTTGCTAGAATAAAGTAACACCGGTTTTGTTTGGTGTGTAGCCTAACCTATCCTCGCTTTGCTAAAACAATGTATAGCCTAGAGGAGAAAACAGCAAGAACTAACTAAAACTCTGTCCGTGTCACATAGGTATACAGAGTTGAACTTCTTAAAAATTCCGCACATACTTTGCAAAGCACAAAACAAAACCAGATGGTGGTACATTTTTTATTTCAAGGTAGTATCATTTTTGAAACCAGATTTTAAAGAACCGTGCCTTGGCGTTTGTGGTGGCTGCCTTTATTTCAATGGGCAATATAGTCAAAACGAAGTGTCATCAAGACCAAAATCAAATTCGTGAGCTATTTATTCCATGTAAATGTATTAAATTGAAATAAAATGTGTATGTAGATCTACTTAGTATGTGTATAGCAGTACCTGCCAGTCATGGAAAATTGCTTTACCGTTACAGATATGTATTAATAGTTCTTCCTAAAAGAGGAATAATAAGTAAATCATGGTCTCTATCTGTAAAAATTCACAGCATCTTCCCTAAGTTATAAAATTCAGCCTGCCCAATTATATACACCTGCTAACAGTGTGTATGTGTACCGCATAAACTTTCTCCAAAGCGCTAAAATCTCCGCTAATCTAAACAACGGATAAAACTACTATTATTTAGTCATAATATGAAAATATTATGTAGTCTTTTTCATGCTTGCTATAATTATATTTAATATTTAGTTGAAAATTTATGCCAAAAGTAGAATTTATAAAGTGGTAAAATCTGCAACACTGATGATTTAAAGATCTCGAGTTATGCTTATGTTGCATAGGGAATTAGGGATACAATAATTTGTTTACTAAAAGATACACAATGTGCATTGAATAGCAACAGATAGTTCTGTAAATGAACTGTTTATCCAGTAAATTGATGCGCTTTGGTTGAAGTAAGAATTGTCTCTGTCTGCCGCCATTGCAATCAAGACGGAGACGGTAGATATCCCTATGTGATACGTAGTGCCACACCTAACCTGTTAGAAAATGCAGTTTTAATTATCAGAAATTTAATTAATACTTCTCGGTTTTATCATAATTCGCATTGCGTAGTATCTTTCTTCATAAGCGGTGTTTTCAAAGCAAATATGCAAATTGCATTTAGACGGAAACAGCATCATGCAATTAGATATGTTATATTAATAGGTATTATCTACTTATCTTTAATACCGCTGCATTGCATTGCAGTCTAAAATTGTATTAGCATTATGTATACAAAAAGGTATCATCAGAAATACAACTATATTAAAAGGTCGCTGATCGTATTTAGTTATTTATAATTACAACTTTAGCATTGTTGTGTTACTGATACCCTTTTCTGTGAGCATCATTCGAACATAGCCTTTGTAAAATGTAGTTTCCGGAGTACGGTTAAGTCGTCTTTTATTACATTTCACAGAGCTTCCATGTAGGTTTGCATCAATTATTTATGTACCGAGTTTCAATTAAACTAAAGTTTGTCCAGACCGATTAGATTTCTAAAAGTGTCCGATTTTTTTAATTATTCATTTCAACCCACGAATGATAGTTTAAGCTGTCGTGGGAAATTCTATTCTCGCCTTTCTGTATAATATAAAAGTGCACAAGAGTTTTAAACAAAATCTTTGAAACGTATTAAATATATTAAAACTAGGGAAGTAATGTATTCCAGCTGCATGTGGTATTCGATGTGTATGTAGTGACCTTCGTTTAGTGTCAATAATAAAAAGCAAGTACTTCAAATTTTTAAAACACTAATGCTTCGCTTTTATTTTGTCTACAACTAAACTATTTATTCATATGAAGAATTGTGGCAGTAATTTACAAGAACAACATCATTATAGCTAAAATATGCATCCATAACTAAAATATGTAGATATCTATTTATATTCTAATATTTATATGTCACACTTCAGTAAGAGATAACATTTTATGAATATATCTAATATAGAGCTCTCTGATTTCAAATATTTATAGATGGAATATTTATTTTTCATAAAAATAAAACCTATGATAGTCAAAAGCAAGAAAAATAGCACAATTTCCGACTACCTACCTGAAGACATCAATTATTGTTTCCCATTTGATTTTTGAACATTATTCAATGAAAATTGCTATACTTTGCATATCTTTGAAATTTTAAAAGCATCAAAGATAATATGTTTTCTGGGCAAGTAATTTTCACGGTCTAAAGCTGCACTTGCATTGCATTGCACTGTTAAATAGGCTTCGTCAAAAAGAAGGGACCACACAATACACACCTAAGTAATACAGTACAGAGCACAGATACCTTACCATATTATACACTCTTAACCATAACAATGGCATGTGTTAACAAAAACCATGAGCATCATCTCATCGTAAGTTACATAATATTGTGCCTACCTTTTAGCATTACATTACATTCATAGTCAATCTTTGACTGTACAAGACATAATATTAACTGTTTAAGTCAACTATATTATGATTGTTCAAATTGCATTGATTGTTGTACAGCAACTATTACTTTCAAATTTTATGCATAAATTTAAATATATTCTATAACATTGCATTGTAATATTACTGACAGTTACTGTATATCATTCTTTGAATTATAAAGCTTTTTTAAGACTACTTATTTAGGTAACACATTTTTTATATATTTTCTTATGGCACGTAAGTGGCAACATTAGCAGTTTTGTTTCGATGTTTGATTTTTATCACCTAGTGATTCAGGATCTTGAAGGCAGATGGTTACAGCTTTATAATGCAACAATATGTATACATATGATGTTTTGTAATCCACCTTCACATGAAGACACTATTTGTATTTATTTTAAGTCGGCAGATCCATGGCATCTTGATTCAGTTCAGATCAGACACAGTACAGTCCATAATTATTAATATTAATAATAAGTCCAACAGATAATATTTAACTAGATATAAGCTCTTAATATTATAATATTCAAGAAAATAAAGAAATGATAATGTCAGATCTGATAATCATAACGTACATAAGAGAGCAAAACATTTAACATAAAAAGAGAAATGTTTAAATACTACATACAAACACCAAGAGTCACATAGTTATTAGAGAAATGTAAGATCTGATAACTTGTTGTTTATTCAAACTTTGCAAGGACAATGGCAGTTCGGCTTGGTATGTACACCTGAAATTGTAAATGTTGAACATTGTTAGTTTTAGAGTTAGAGTCAGCGTTCATAAAATAGCAATGATGGATTTAACTCTAAGTTTGAATTTGTCTGTACCATCAAAGAACAACGACGGTTTCCCCAGCCATCGTTAGAAGTAAAGAATTCCGTAGAATGATCCAGCCGTTGCAAACCACCGTATATTGTTTCGTCACTGTCCAACACAATTTTATATTTTCCAGGGACATCGACTCCAACTCTATTAAAATGACGATTTTAGGTTACAGTTTATTCGAGTTCACTTTTCGGGTATTTATACGAAAATATTTACCTGTAATCAGGGAAACTTTGCGTTGGGTGGAAATTGAAAATGAATAGCACACCACCACGTTCGAAAACAATAACTTTGTCTCCTTGATGTTTGCAACTGACATAACCCTATAAGACATAAAACCTTTTACCTCGATGTCAAAGTGAATATTTATAGAGTATATATGTCATAACGCAACAACTTACATTGTCCTTGTGCAGCCACCCGTATTTAGCTTCCAAGTTCAACATACCTTCGTCAAATCGTCCCATAAACTTGTATTTTAGAAGTTCGTCATCAACTAACTTAAATTGACGCCTTGCATAATGGCAGGAGTCGTTGTTCCCTGCTCTTGGAAAATCTAGCCATTCAGGATGACCAAATTCGTTACCTAATTTCAAAATTAAAAAATATATCCTGTTTTTTAGGCATCCGTTACCAAGTTGAATTGGACTTAAACACAAACCTAATAACCATTAACTTAAGGAACGAGTAAAAATTAAATTAACAGTTACCGATGAAGTTGAGGTATCCTTCACCACCAAGGCCTAACGTAAGCAGACGAATCATTTTGTGAAGAGCAATACCGCGGTCAATAACTCCACTTGGGTCGGAAACTGTGGACATGTGAGTGTACATTTCTTTGTCCATCAGCCAAAAAGCAATTGTTTTATCGCCCACTAAAGCCTAAAATATAAACAAGTCTTTCATATACAATAATATGTAAACCGTAGGTGAAAAACTTTAAATTTGATTATTTTTTCATTGTTTTACTTGGTCATGGCTTTCACAATAGGCAATTGCCTTTTCTTGCCATCTTCTGTTGGTCAAAGTGTGTACTATATTGTTCAAGTCCCAATCTTCATCCTAAATAAAATAATAATAAATATGTTGCTCAAATTCATAATTGAATTACTTAATGTATGTACTCATGTACAACATACCTGACATTTCTTTAGAATTTCAATCCACTTATCCGGAATGGCCATAGCCAATCGGTAATCAAATCCTCCACCGCCTTCTCTTACTGGTCTGCACAGAGCTGGCATTCCAGACACGTCCTTAATGTTATTCAAAAATTAATTGATCAAATGTATACCTACACACTTCCTATTCACAAATTCACAACTAAACTTGTGCTACATAAATACTGATCAATTTACACGGCAACTTATAATAAGTCATTAGTTTTACTTCGGCAATGGTGATGACTTCTGGATATAGTTGATGCAGCATGTCGTTGGCGAGCATCATGTAAACTAACGAGTCGGTGTCAACGTTCATTCCAAAATATTCATTGTAATCTCCTGAGAATCCATGACCCATTCCATGAGTGTGATAAAGCATAGACGTAACACCATCAAATCTATGATTAGGAGACATTTCAAATTTTTAATACAGAAACAATTAATATTGACTTGAATATTTAAAAAAGTCGTCACCTGAACCCATCAAACTTGTATTCCTCCATGTACCATCTCAGGTTCGAAAGTAGAAAACGCAGTACTTCATGCCTAAGAAAAACCATACATATTGTCATGCGGAATTTGAACAAACATTGAATAAAACTCCCTGTAATTACTAATTAACACTTATCAATAGCTTACTCATTGTAATTGAAAAGCCTGGAATCCCACAGTGTATGTTCTCCTTTTGGACCATCATGGAAATAACCCGCATTAGTTCCGTCCCACTGATTAAGACCATCCAAAACATTCTTGGAAGCGTGCGAGTGAACCACATCCAGCATCACATATATTCCATTCTCATGTGCAACATCAATCAGTCTCTTCAATTGGTCCGG
The DNA here is from genome assembly GCA_034694165.1 of Tomocerus mixtus. Classification (NCBI taxonomy): domain Eukaryota; kingdom Metazoa; phylum Arthropoda; class Collembola; order Entomobryomorpha; family Tomoceridae; genus Tomocerus; species Tomocerus mixtus. The sequence goes on along the minus strand of JAQFYC010001243.1, from coordinate 5,119 downwards.
TGTTCCATAGCGGCTAAACAGTCACAGAAAATTGTCTAAATCACCGCACACACGACCGAATTAGAGCAATAAATTATTTAGGTTGACACCCACCTGGACGCAGCATAAAATGATGTCACTTGATATCCAAAACTGGCATAGTAGGCATGTTCCATTACTGCCATTACCTGAATGGCATTATACCCTGCGAAGTGAAATTATAAATTAGTCAAAATAAATCGTAATCAACATCGTGAAGTGTGATAAAAGAACAGATATATATTCAAATGTCTATATATAAGTTAAAATAACTTACCCAGCTTTTTAATTCTTGGAATGACATTGTCAGTGAATTCATCATATGTCGCAACTTTCGGTTCGTCGGAAGCAATTCCAACGTGACTTTCGTAAATCCTGAGGCTCAAAGGTTTTTTGGGACGGTTAGCTTTGAATTGATATTTCTACAAAATGGTTACCAAAAATAGTGCAATATTTAGATTTATGTTAATATACTGCAAATATAAGTGTCAAAGTATTGGTCGCATACCTCAGGAGGGTTATAGAAAATGTATTTAAAGACATATCCCTGTTCTTTAGGTGGTTGCACTACGTAAGTTGCCCAAGGGGAAATTCGATCCAGTAGGTTGCCGTGTTTGTCCTTGACAACGACCTTCAAAATAAAATAAAATATTCTTTACTATAGTAATATTTTAACTACTTTAATAACCGATTACAATTATTATTGATATTGACTATAGCATTGGTATATATTATACTGCAATGAAACGAAATTATTGTAAGTAAAATATTTGTGATACCTATAAATATTTTGTTGTTTTTTCTCTACCTTAATTTCACTAAGATGAGAAATTCTTGGAGTGCCGTCCGAGTTTGGAGATAACATCAACGTCCATTTACCAAAATCCCCTTTTACAAACGGATATTCTTGTCTATTCCAATTGTCTGCAAAGTAAAAGTTACATGTTTATTGTCCACATACATCTGACAACCCAAAAAGTCATTTCGTCAAAGTGTGTAATACAATATAATAATATATTGTATACATAGGCAGGGATTTTTACGCAACATAAAAATGAAAATAAAACATAAATAATTTGACTAACTAAAATCTCCAGTGAGATATAATCCTTCAGCTCCAGGTGCCCATTCTTTGCACTTAATAGACCCGTCCGGTAAAGCATGTATTCCGTATTCTTCGTATGCCCGAGTAAATTTGTCGTACCCTCCTTCCCTTTCATTGATACCATCCACCCAGTCCAAATAACAGGCATATCTAAATTATAATTACAATAAATATATAAATGGCAACCTCAATATTTCATGTTAGCTAAACTTTTATATTGGTATTTGTTATAGTAAATAAAATTGTATTTAACTCACCTTTTCCTAATATCATATTCATGGGTTCTCAGGTAGCCGTCCTGGTCAAAGAGCTTGTCCAAATCAGGAACCGGTACATCCAGGGGGTTCATTTTCGAATACTTTCCTCCCATTTTGCTGCTTTTTTTATAAGTCTTATTATGTCAGCAAATACCGCCTACTGCAACTTACAAGATACCCGGCAAAGTCTGTCAGATGTTTCCTGTTTACCTAAAAATACATGTAGTACAATACATTATAACCTTGACTTTACTCTGCATGCGATTATAGACATATTAATAGTAATTATCGAAATTTTTACCACTTTTAAACATGTATTTCAAGTTATAGTATAAAATACACAAGAAAATTATTAAAATAATATAAAATTAGTACCTGGTGTATTTGTACAAAGTGTGTTGCTGAGTTGAGTCGGCTTTTATTACTCAGGAGTCAAGAGGCGACGTTCGTCTGCCACTCTCCGATAGGGCAAGGGTCTTAGAGTTAGTTCTGCGTATTATATAATGTTTGTCTCTCTTTAAGAATTATTGTATAACATTAAAGATAAGAGAATAATAGTATTAAATATTATTATATGGAGAGTCTGATGATGGAGCTCCAGAACTCTACCACTACTACAATACTGGTTACAATTTGAGTACCTACACGTAGTAGGCTACTACTAAATGCTATTTGTATCTATCTTGCTCGCTCCAAGAAAGAAATCTGCAGCGTAGATTACTAAAAGCAAGGACAACGAGATATTTACCTACTAAATACATTCTAAATACATAACATCCATACGTGCATATATGTATATCAATATTACATTATACAAATATCATCATGCATCACAGGACAGGCAATAAACATTATTTTAGAGTTACATAACATATTTATTCCTATTTCTCAGCATCTACTTGATATATGGCTATAACACAGATTTTTACAGACATTTATTATGGAAGTAGTATACTGTAAACGTATTATATTAGTATTATAGTGTATAGAATATCTTATGAACGCTTGTAGCATTACATATTATGCATTTGCTTATCTTCTCCAGCCAAATACAGAAACGAGAATTGCTGTGCGTAGAATATCCTATGAGATGAAGCTAGGGATTTTACTCGTGTACAATTTTACACGTGCTTTACATTTTACATGATATTACACATTTATTTTTTACCAACTTTAATATCTCCCTTTTTTACTGCGAAATACCGGAATGTGTTTACGTATTCAGGCTCTTTGGTGAATGTTATGTGCCTAATTTACTATGGTTCAAAATGTGCTCACGACTCACAACACAGCTTCCTTCCGAGCAAGCCTAAATATTGCAGTGATCTGTAATAATTGTTTTATTATTCGAATAGCTACATGACAGTTTTCCAACTGAATTATGAATGGAAATATCTGTACAGTGAGGTTAAAGATTAAGCAACAATATACAACTAGAGAATTAATATTAGTCAATACTATTAGTCAATAAATTACTTACTGGTAATTATTGGAACATTATACACGTTGTTAGATTAACGAATATTATTCCATTATTGTAATACTAGGTTAACACCTAAGGCGCTCTTGATACCCTTCTTCAATGCTAAATTTGTCATACAAAGAATAGGGGAATATTCATATCTCTTTTTTATTTTATCGTTAAAGGATTTAAGGTACTATTGTTACGAAGCGCACGTCCTGAATTTATAAAATCTAAAAAATGTCAATTTAGGTTTGGAAAATTATATTATGACTAAAGGGATATATGCAACATATATGAATGTGAATTTCATATATTATATCTTAAGATGTCTGATTTTCCCACACTATGACTATAATATGGCAATGAGTAAAAAAGCCAATTTTTACTTTTGTTTAGCCATAGCTTATACTACTATATTAGCGGGTCAAACAACTTAGCTACTTCAAAAATGTCATGGACCTATAGATTTAAGTGTTTTGACAGATCACCCCGGTAATGTTTTTTAAATTGAGTAAAAGAAAAGACAGATAAAAAATTGTAATGAAGCAGTTACTTACCAACGCAATTTGAAATGCGTCAATCTGCTTTTGCCAGGAAATTTCCAGAGACAAAAGTGACGGTGATAAGAGGATAAGACAAGACGATGAACGCGATTCTAGAGATTGATATCGACTGTAATGTGTGTGTGGAAACTGCCGGTGGCGTGGTCGCTGATATGGAAATAGTAAACGGAACAGCTCAAAGTAGTATTTAATAGTCTGAAGCTACAACCAAATAAGTTACATAATAATTACATACAGATGATATATTTATATTTGATTTAAGATGTATTACACAATTTGTCTGTCATAGCAAAACAATATTAGCAATACGTCTGCGTCTGTCTGCAATATTATATATATTTCTGATACTTGATAACAAATACCTATACTATTATAGTATGGCACTTGACTTGGCTTATGCCACTTATTATATGTTTCACTACGTGTTTTAATATTATGTAGTTAGATATCTGAGATGATCACGATGCATCCACGCTCGTCTGATTAGAGTTTCTGCAACTTGCGTATTGAATGAGCATCCCGTGTGGATGCTGTAGTAGTGTAGTTCTCAAGGTTGATTGCTGGTGGCTTGTTGGCCGTCCGTCGTACTTATTATTTACTTGAAAATCATTCTGCAAAAATAAACAATCGAGTAATATTTTTGTTCCTCTTATCAAAATTGGATTACAATAAATAATAATGTGTCGAATAAAAGAACCTGTTGATCATTTTATAAAACCAGGCGAATTTAAGTAAGGTTTACGTGTCAAATCCCATGCATAAGAGATATTTTCATGCTTCTTGAACAAACTAAATACTAAGATATTATTGTGAGAATTTGTCCTTCGCATATTATGTACATAGTACACGAGTATAATCTGCTTGCCTTGTTATGTAAGTTACGCAATCAACATAGTAGGTATGTAAATGTAGTGCGCTTTGCAGCATGCATATTTTATGGTCTTCGGGTGACTTGACTGCTACAAAATAAAACAATTTTGTCGCTTCCTTCCGGTCAGTTAATGAACGAGAAAAACTTCCCTATTTTACACACCGCAAAGTGGAAAATATTATCGGAAATTATCTGTCTGAAATTCCTTAATATGGAGTAAAATTTTATATTATGCTCAAGTAAATAGACATTTTCTGGCTTCCATTTAAACACGAAATAAGAAATAACCACCCACAAAAGTTTCGTTAATGTTTATTGCAAAAAATCAATTTAAACTAATTTTTACTACTTTATGAAATGAATCTTTTTTGGGATGGAATATTAGGATTCTTAAATATTTTCATTTCTATTGAATAAATTGAGGCGTCCAACTTGTCAAAGCAAGTGTTTTTCTTAAACAGTTTTTTCCTAAAGTATTAATTTAACAAATTCTTCCAATTTTAGAATGAAGTAATAATTAATTTTTTTCAATTACAAATTGCAAGTATCATTACATTGCTAGTCCGACTGATAAAACACACGTCTAGGTTGAGATTAAGGTAGGTTAGGGTTAGGTACACAAGTAGGTGCATAAACATGACTTTTCTAATGATAAACCCAAGCAGAAGAGTTGAGAACATTTACACATTCAATGAATGTAGTATCCAGTTAACTATAGGAATATTCATATAAGTAACCGTATTGATGGGATTAGAGTAAAACTTTAACTCATTAAGTCCCATGGATCTATTTTTAGATCAGTATAAAAAATGCGCCTAGCTTTTTAGTTTTAGCATAAAC
>JAQFYC010001242.1:0-37412 GCA_034694165.1 Tomocerus mixtus | reverse complement strand
TTCGCGTGGTATGTGAGCTGAACTTGAGACTACGTTAAAAGTAGCTTTAGATTACCTTGCCTCAAAAGTCTCCTTACACACGGAATTACCCATTAATTAGCCACCAACAAGAAAATATAAATTATAATATGTAAATAACGATGTAGATCTCCCGCTGGGCCAGCTCTTCGTCATTATTCAGCAATTAGTATTACATATATTATAGTGTTATGGTATAAGGTTGGGAATCTTGGGTTAAATCAGAAATCGAAACCGAAAATTCGGGAACCTGGTGATGTACTGAAATGTCAATAAAATTGCATACCAAAACGAATGATTTTTGTTCATTAGCAATTTTGTTTCAGAAACGAGTAATTACAATTCTAAGAATCGAAACCGGTTTTTCTGATTCCGGTTTGCCCTCCGGTTTCGGTTTTTCGATCTCTAGATGTTACTAACTAAATAGTAGAGTAAGGATTATCGAACTGTACTATTCTATTCTCTCCATGAGGAACCCATGTGAATTAATTGTGAAAACAGTTTAGACACTAATTGCATCTAAAGTTGTACTATTTCGTATCTAATGGATAACAGACATGACATAATGTACTATTATACTAACTGATAACTAAAGTAAATTTAAATTATAAAGTGTTGGCATCGTAAATATGTATGTAATGTACTACGTATAGAATATATAGAATATGGAAAGAGACGCTGTGTAAGTGTGTATTTAAAAAAGTTGTGTGCGTCTAACGCTTTGGATGTCGTCCGATCGATCGTTTATCTTGTAAATATTTTAAGATAAATGTAATATCAATAGAATAGGATATATATTAAATATAGTATACATATATGTGCATATACCGAAGAAACATAAGTTGGTGTGTGCTATCACGGCTATGTATGTGGTCATAATGTGGTGAAGGAAATAAATAAACCCGTGTATAATTGTAAACTACATATGTAGACAAGAACCTATACAATACCTAAAGTACTGGAATTGGCTCAATCAGCAGACATGAATAACGTCCTTTAGATAGACCTAATTAACTACCTAGTTCTCCAATTCATTAAAATTATTGGGAATTGTAGTTAATTATCATTCCTTAGACTTTTTAGTGCAATTCCCTAAATATTAACTTTACTTTTAAGGCATTCAAAGAGTTTTAAAATCTTGAGAAGTGGAATTTGAACTACTTACATTTAGTCATTAGTATTTCGTAGATATATTCCATAGTATGCCATATAAATAGGTATACTATCTGTATTTATGAGAATACTACATACATATAGACACAAACTCAACGTAGCGTAGGTTGTAGGCGTAAAGTAAACTACTATATATAAATGATTTACTAAAATAAAATGGGAAATACTAGAGCCAAATGAGTAGCGGAAACAAAACCAGATCATATACGTATTGTAGTATTTAGGTGTGGGGAAATTAGGACTGCACTCAGCTATCTAGCCAAAAGTAGTTTTCATATAAAAATATAAATTAGTAGTTAGTTCAGTAGTAGTGCATAAGCAAAATATTGTGCAATGAAAGGATTTCATTAGTATTTACAGAATAAATAAATTTAGTTAATATCGAGAGAACAAAGAGCCGAAGAAAACTCTTAAACACAAATACTTATTTCTGGTCGTTAAAGAACACTACATATTAACTTTATTATTAATTAACTAAATTATGAGCATCGGAATCTGGAGCAGTAACAATTATAAGTAGAATCACAATAACAAGTACCTTACCTAAACAATATACATATTATTGTATGTAGCTAAACGATATCCTACTTACTACCCGGTAGAAATTTTTTTCTACCATTTACCACAGAACAGAACCACTGAAACTAACAAGTTAAAATATTATAGTCTACATAGGCATGCATGATATATATAAGTATAATACATGTAAAAGTATGTTAAATACCTACACGTGACATTCTTACTATTGAACTCTATAATTAATTATCAAACAAAGCTTTTTAAATGATTGTACAGAAGTCTACTATTTAGATAATTTGAAGAGGATGTTGAAGAGGTGTTGTTATTAGTGCTGACAGCAGTATAAAATATTATTGTACTTGCAACAGATAATTGTAGCCCCAGTGAGGATTTAGACTGTGCACTTTTTTGACCGAGGGAGTTCTTAGACCAGGTTAGTTAAATGCGCAAAACGACTAATTCCCTGCAAATACAAAGCCGTGTGGCTATTTTCGCGGTGTGCAAATGTTAAATCCCGTTGCAAGGCAGTCAGAGAATCCTCCAGTTCTAAAGAGTGTACGGTCTAAAAAGTGTATCCGTTTACCTTTCCATTGCATCAATTGTACTTACCTACGTATTGTGTAGAGAATGAGAATGAATATGAAAATAATAATATTGAAATTCAAAACCCAAGAATTTTGTGAACACACATGTGAAGATATAGCCAAAAAAAGTATTAACACAACTTTAATGGTCCACCAAATAGTATAGGGCTCATTTAAACATTTGTGGAGAAAAATATTGGGAAAAATAAACTCCCCCGAGATACACATGCGCATAAAATTAGTTAACTAACGAATATTCTAAAGCTAACAAATTTATTGTAAAAGTCTAATTTACAGTCTCATTTAAATAAAACTAAATTGGAAGCAACAAATGAACGGATATGAACTATTTTGCATAATATGGCCATTTGTGGCTACTCTAACTCTACTGCATACACACCCATCACAACATAAATACTACATACATTTTGAAACTGAGAAAAGCATGTCAATTTGCTAAGAATTCTAAATAAACAGTTACACTTATGTAAATATATCACATAGCTCGGAAAGAACTCAATCTGTGTGATGGTTATTAATCATAATTTTTGGAAACCTGACAAGTATGTTAATTAATAGATAGGCAATTAAATATTAATATATATAACAAATCTCACAGTTCTATAAATGGAATTCATAAATATTTCTTTTCAGGTACCCATTTGTTAGATAATTATAGACTAAAATCGTAAACGTCCCTGAAATAACACTTTCTACAGCTGTTTCTAAATTATTTAAAAACCTAAGCACTTAATGCATTGTTTCACTTTTAAATGGCTAATAAGCCAAAAATTCATAAGTATAATAAATTTCTACTCTAACCCGCCCCCCTCCCCCTACGAAACCTCAGTTTTAGTAAATTCAATGGTTCAGCATCATATCTCACTACGGGATAATCCCGTAAAGCTACCTCTGTGTGTTTAAATATTTATAAAAGTAACAGTTTTAAAAATCTAAATCTCAAAGTCTTGGTTAAGTTAGTGTACTAGCGGAAATGTTTCTGGGTAAAACGTTTTAATTTTTTTTTTGTAATTATATCCGAATCCAAGTTTACGACTACGACTATCAAAAAATATAAATATGTTCTAGTAAATGTTGTGTACCAGTGGAATGTGTCCACTCTAAACTTTTTTCATTATCAATGTAAATGATTTTTTGTCTTGGATTACAACCCGGCCTGTCCCCTGAAAGGGTGTCTAACATAGGGAGACCAGTATCCAGCTTGTATTGAACCGTTATTTTAGACATGAATAAATCATTTTCTATTTCCATTTCTAACCCTATGTCCGCATATTACAGAGGATCCCTGTCTCTTGTAGACTAAGTTACTGTCATTGAGAGAAAAGATTCAATGTTTGTTAGTTACTACCATATTACCTTAAATATTTATTAGTTGGCAGTGACCGTGTGGGAAGGGTGCGGGTGGTGTATTTTTTGCGTGTATTCAATATTGATTTCAATGCGTGTAAATGGATGGCCTAACTTGTCACTTGGATAAAGCTGAATTACAATTAGAATTACTTAAAATAAGAGCAATATCATCACTTCGTCGATATATTTTGGATTTTCCATAATTACGTATTGTTAAATAAAGTGTACTAATTAATGATTAAGTAAAGTGAATCCTTATAAATTAAATAATTATTGATTACTTATACGTGTAATTTATTATGTGTTTACCTAATTATATATTATGTCATGTACTAACAGATGGGTAATATGAATAACTTTAAGGAAAGCCAAGAGAGTCCTGCTGTTTCACGTTGAAAATAATTGTCAAAATGTGTTTGCTGTGCCTAGCATGGCATGACATGATGTTGCTAACTTATAAGATGATTATGATAAAATCAATGTTGCTAATGATAACAATACCTTAGATAAATAATTTACATACTGTGTAGTTGTCAAACCGTAGGCAAATATATTACAATAAATATAACAATAAATGTTGTGCTACACTAAAACGCTAAAATACATTTACTGGGGATTCATTAGCAGCATTTCTCATTAGCTTAACATTTGCTTCGTTGCTCGCCAAATCAGGAATACACAATAACTTGTTACATATTATTTAAGAATTGTTGCATATATTTAATTCAGGAATAGTTCAGAAATCTCTGCGGCATTGCTTACTGTGAGACTGTCGCTGTACGTATTACCTCTAATGAAAGTATATTGATCTGAATAGATATCCCAGAAAGGAGATAAGTAAGACACATAGGCTAATTGACTTTTTGCTCAAGAGAATGTTTGGAAGTGATGATTGAAACAGAATGAGAATCAATTGCCAAATTGGAGTAGATTGATGCGGGGGCGGCTCAGTCAACTTTCGAGTCTCTTCCCTTCTGAATTGAACTTTATTATTTAATTGTAAGTTTTTCATACATTTTAATAATATTCAAATGAAGCTAGTAGAACGCTAATTCTACTTACTCTTAAGATAATATTGTAATTCGACAAATGGAAAATGGAAAACATAAAGTTTTGGATTGAAATCTAATTTGTATCGTGCCATAACAGTGAGGTACTTTGACTGCTAGCTTACAAATTGCCTTTATGCGTGGGATGTGGAAAATGATCCGATTTACTTGCCCAATTACTTATCAATCGCTTTACTATATACCTAAGTGCATAATTTTCCCCTTACCATTTTTGCGATTCATTATACATGTATGTTATTAGCCTAAATTATTGTTAAGATACAGCGTCCATCTCCACAAAATATAAATGCATTCCAAATTAAAATAAAGATACAATAGTTGAAGAAGAATGAGATTTGCATGGAGTTCGGTTCAGAGAGCAATTATTCTATAGGAGATTAATTGGAGATTGGGATCTCGCAATTGAAATGTGGATTTGGTATCCACAGCAGAGTAAATGCAGTTTTCTAGTTTAATTTTTCAAATGTAGCAAAACGTTGGAGTTCTTAATGTATACTATATAGGTAATAAAAGGTACACGTTTAACGACCGATGTATTTCTTGTGACTTTTTGTGTAGTAATGTTGTATTAGGAAGCGGAATGGGAAAAGTGGTGTATGTGATGTGATGCATGGAAATAGGAAGTGGGCTCGTTAATTAATGGCAGCAACGTTTGTATAACTATACTACTAACTCTGTATATCTGTATAGTACTAAATTATGCAAGATGAGCTGATACAGAAACCCCAAAAAGAAAAATTAATTCAGAACCATTTTGGTGGAAAAGTGAGTTTTTCTGCCAGTACTTGTGAATGAGGGAGGAACGAATGGACGAGACTATCCTTTGAATTAATTTATTAAAAGCTAATGATAAAGAAATCAAGTTAATCTATGCACATGTGGCTGAATACAAGCACAAAAAAAATATTCAAGCTTTTGTAATTTGAATGAAAGTTTAAATAAATTTTATTTTAGGGGAAACTGTACAAATGATATTTTAATTGTAATGACATAACAAGACAGTAGGGTGCATTTCATAATAAATGTAAAGATGTATATTCTAGTTAAATAGAACAAATCATGAAATGTAGTTATTCAGTCAGATTTCGATTTCATTAACCCCTTTATCACGTATCCACCTTCAATACATTTCATTTTAAATTATCAAGGATGTAACAAAATTAATAATTACATTACTTCTGCGTGGGGACAATTTTGAGGACCTACTGACTTTTGCGTGGCATAAAACCTTATTTAAGCGTGGAAGAATGGTATTTTCAGGGAATTAGACGTTTTGCGTATTTATCTAACCTAACCTAATTAAAGCAGTCCAATCTCATTGTTTGTTTTCAAAAAAGGGGTTATCCTCCAAATGAGGGTGTCCTAGGTGGCGTGGTGTAATAACACTATTTACGATAGTCTATCGTCTATGCACTATATCTGCTTACATATATATTTAGCCTTTATGCTAAACAAAGTATTTGTTGTATTTTTTACTAAGCTGAAGTTCTCCCATTCTTCCACGTAAGTTAATCTAGTGCTATTCCACGCAAAAGTCAGTATTCTTCAAAGTTATCCCCACGCAAAAGCCAATAGGCCCTCAAAATTGACCCACGCAAAAGCAATGCGTCCTTTGAAGAACTCTGTCCCAAGCAAAAAGACTACAAATTCCTCGCAAATTAGTATTAGTCTTTCAATATTTAGGACGAAATTTTTACGTTGTATTTTTCAGGATAAACACAAGCGGAGTACAGGAATGATTGTTAAATGTTAACGCCAGTATGCATAATATGTGATAACGTGTCTGAAATGCGCATTCGAAACTCGTTTGCGCAATATCATCAATACAAAAAAGAAAAAACCATTTTTCCCCTTTCGAAACTTTGTGTGCGATTGCGATCCCCATCGTACAGTTATTTCAGTTATGAACTTCATATACGAGAAGTGTGAGATTAAAATCGTACAGCTGTGAGGCTATAATTGGCAATTGGCATTGAATCTGTGACAAGTGACAGGACGGGTTGATAATGGGTATATGTAGTTCAGTCGAGGAGACGGATTGTTTTGAATTAGTTATTGTGAGGATTACATTATCGAACACAGCCAGCTATTTACTAATGTAAGTGTTTAGTAAGCAGATTAAATAGATAAAATAAATCTGTATTAGAATGGCGTGCATGGATATGTTTAGCAGATGAAAAGGTGATGCGAAGTGGTGATCCCGTTTAGAGTGCAGAGCACAGCAGGTGGTCTGCTCATTGCAGTCGATTTTATCTTCTTCATATATAAAGAGATCTGATAAGGGAACTGAGAGCAAAAGGCGTCTTTCTTGAGGCTTCTGGAGTTGGCATTTAGTGGGATGATAATGAAAGGAACCTATGCTGGAATGTGCACTATCTTCCTATTAATAATAATAAATATCTCTATCGCAGCAATCTCATCTCTCAATTTCACTATTTTTGCTACTGTCATATTATCATGACCCATTCCAACTATTAGTATATGCCAAAAAATAATCTTGCAATGGTATTATATCCAGATGATTTACATAACAACTAGAATCTTTCCTAGTAAGGTGAGTTCGTACTTCGTAGTGAAGATTCCATTTTTTTCCACTCTGGTCCAAAAAATCGATATTTTTGGATCAAAGAATAAAAATATGTGAATACAGCTATTGTGGGATATATTCTGGTGGTGTGAAGCTACCGTTGGCTATCAATGCTGGTCCTAGTAGGATAAATTCAAATATTGGACCAGAGTGAATAAAATGAAATGCCGCTATTTACATGTTAACAACTAATTCCCTTGCCCAGGAGAATCCTGGAATGATGGATTTAAACACTTTGGGTATATACAATAATACATAATATAGTATACTCTACATCATCTGCTCTTCTTCCTGCATTTTCTTTTCATGTAACGACATTGACAGCAGATCAGAACAGAAAGCAGCATTGGAAGAGCAACAAAACAATAACTCTAAACCAACGTTCCCTCTCTCAACTTACCAATCAAAGGTTTTTTGAAGTTTATCTATATTAGCGATGAGATGAGCTAGATACGGATGACCGGTAACTCTAGTATATATAGTAATTGAGTAGAGTTGTTTTTGGGGATTGGAACTAATTAAATCTCACCGGCGGCTCAGCATCTTCCCATTGACGAGGATGGACAGATGAACTGAATACAAAATTGAATAACATTTCTTTTATTAAGTTGTGAAATAACTTTATAGGAATGTTGTGTCGGTCTGTATGTGTGTTTTAATGGAGGGTGAGACCATCTATTGATGAGATTACCCACCCACCGACTAATCCTATGTGGATCATTTCGGTAACTCCAAACAGCTTTAATCAGAGACCGATACAGGTAACTAAAACATAGATTGCCTTCGGTGCTGCTTGCTGCAAAACAATACAAAGGAATGTAACGATCTTGTTGGCACTTGAATACACATAAACAGTAGTCTAATTTGATCTAATCTAATGTGTGTGGCACTTATTGTTAGAAATATCCACCGCACAACCCAGCGTGATCGCCTGTTCCCTTGCCAAACCATAGGGAAAGATTACATAATGTAAATATCCAAAATAAATATACTCTAATCTAAAAAGTAAAAGTACTTTTTGAAGTAAATTGACACATTGACATAAACGCATTGTAAAGTAAAACTGACTGTATTATGTGGGGCGCTGTGATACTCGACTAAAAGTATCGTGGGGCACTGTGAGACACATTTAAAACACTACTATATAACTCTGTACCCCTGGGCAACGTGGGACACAGTCAGAAAGCTACCCTATACACTTGGAAACTGTAAAATTATGACAGGCACGTTAGGCCACTGTTTTGTTTCACAACTTTGTTACAGCTATTGAAACTAGTTTATTTATTCCTTTTAGGTGTTTACCTCTCATCGGCTAATCTAATATCGTGCCTTCATATTATATTCACAGGTTGGTCTAGTTGTGAAGGAAAAACAACATCTTTCTGCTGGTGGTTTACATAGTTTAGTATCATTATCGACATAAGTCGATGAAGACAAAGGATATTAATACGCAATGTTAGATTAGATAGAGATGCAGTGCGCCCTGTCATCAGGGGCGCCCGCAGAAAAATATTGCACATAGGCTATCATAGGCACAAAAATATTGGACATAGGCTGGACAGAGGCACAGATATATACTTACATGTAATTTCAAAAATTTGACATAGGCTATAGCCTACTTGGCCTATGGCTGCGGGCGCCCTGCCTGTCATAATAGTATGTGAGCCTGAAAGCTCCCATCATCCGTCCCATAGAAAAAGCGCAACCAGAACGTTCGTTGGGGATACACCTTGAGCTGTCTGTCTCTCGCAGTATAGCGCCATCAACCAATCAGAAGATTTGGGTTATAAATTTTTGGAGACTGGCAATTGTGCTTGCATGTCTTTCTTAGGCAGCCAGGCACTGCACTGTGCTGGCTAGATTCCCTTAATTTACGCATCCGTCTAAGAAATCTGCCTTTAACATTTTCTATTCAAAGTGAAAGTTAAAGTTTTACGTCTAGTTTAATACCTATATACATATAGTCAAAGTACTCTTTTAATCTTTTCGTTTTCATTATATATATAAAGTTAGTTACCTGTGACAGATTTGGCAAAGGAGCTATGATACACCATAAATGTTTTATTTATGTTAATTTGTAAACCTACAAACAATATTGCACCAGTCGCATATCGTACCAAGAATTACCCTAAGCCACTTTATTAATTCTGGTGAATTAGTCCCTGTTGTATAGATTAGTAGATCATCCGCAAAGAGCAGTGAAGTTGGAGGATATCACAGGGTCTATCTAATATGGACTATCAATGCATGTGTCAATTATTTAAATACAAATCTAATTTTCCGAGTTTCTAAGTGTAGTACCTGTACCTGTACCAAGTATTATCTACCTAGTCATATCCATATGGATGTACAGATATAAGATAAAAACACAAGGCCCTAACCATTCCTAACAGTACAGATATTTCTGCTTGCCACTCGTAGTATATAATAAACAAATAGCTAAAGATTAATTAAAACGGACTAGGCAGTCAGTCAGGCATTAAATATTATGGCATACATTATTGTTGTCCAAAGAAATTCTCTGGTGTCCTCGTGTCTCTGTACTTTATTTTATCCCCTTCGTGATTACCTCCCTCTAGTCTGTTGTGCTGCAGTTTTCATTTTAGGCAAGAATTATTGTGAAGATGATGTTTTCTTTTGAAGAGTGTGAGAGGAACCCCATTGCTCCCTTCAGTTCATCACAAGTCCAGATTAATTCATGGAAACATATTATTTATTTTCTTCTACATCTTTCTGCGTGTACTAGTCTCAAATTCTGTCCCGTACATACTGACTTATCAGATCACTTAAGGAAAAATTTTTGTAGTTACCGCTAGGTTTTTATTTATTCTATGGGCCAGTTTGACAAGATGAACTTTGAAACTTTTACTGTCGACAGAAAAAATGACGGACTAACTACTGTAAAAATTTCGACTTTACCACTACAATATTACCAGCCTGATGTAGAAATCAAATTGGGCGCAATTGGAAAAGTCACCCTCTGTATGCTGCCCAGGAAATGGGTTTATAAAGATTTGTTTTATAATAAGCTGATTGATTTGGTTAAGGATAACATTTTGAAAAAACGAGATTTGTTGTATGTGAATTATTGATTGTGTTTATTTTTTATTATATATATTATTTATGATGTAACCGATGGGGTAGAGCGGTGTCTGGTACTTGCTCTAGTCACTGATTTTGATTCGTGTAATTGAATGGCCATTTTCGTCACTTGAATAAAGCTGAACTAAACTAAGCTGTCTAATCTATACATTGCGCACTGTAGCGTATACTCAATGGTGCAGTATTGAGGCTACATACACTACACCTTGCAGCGTCAAGTCAGTTTTGGGTTTTCCCCATTTTTCCCTTTTGCATGTGATCTTTGTGACAGGCAGAGGGTGGACATTCAGCACTTTCCTTCAATTTTGCTGAGCAAGGAAAACAAAGGCGCGAGATGACTCATTGGAACGCAGATTTGAATTTTTAATTTTACATACTGTTCCGCTACAGCTATTTCTTATGCACATGAAAGAGTGGGGATTTTTTAGAAAAACGTCAACAGTGACCAAACTATGACTCCTACCTACAAGATATCACTGGGAGACATGTAGAGATTACTACCTATCAAATGATTGCTTTTACGATTTTGCAGGACACTTGAAACAAAAATTCTGAACGGGAGTATTTCATGTCAATTTTTTTTTTTGTTATAACTCAGTTATTAAGTGTCCTGTATAAAAGCACTAATTAGATACGTAGATAAATTTTCCACATTTCTTTACCGGATACCTTGTTGGTTGGAATCCTAATTTGGTCACTGTTGACATTTTCCTGAAAGGTGGAAAAACTGTTACCAATAAATCTATTCTAATGTAAAGTATTAGCAAAGCAGAATTCATATAGCGATATCTGCGTTCCAGTCAAGGCAAGGAGATCTGTGCGATTATTTTACGATTTTTGAACTTGATACTAGGCCTTTGTCCTCACCCGTATATATCAAGCGCCCTGGGGACAGGTAAGAAATAAACCAGTCAGGTAAACCTTGCCATTTTAATTTTTCAGTTAAGAAGGTCCTTATTATGGTCTGAGTTGCTTTCCGGGTGTCAAATGGTACTATGACATACACATGACCTTTGTTTAAATTTTTCATAAACGTGTTCCGTCAGCGATGCAACATGTTTTTAGTGTGTTTTTTTACGAAAGCCATATTGGCGTTTGTAGAGAATGTTATTACTTTCAACATATTTCATTAATTGATTGAAGACCCGGGATAGGGAGTGAACATGTGGTATTGGATATGGAGCAGATGAAATTATTTATTAAATTCACATCAAAATCGATCAAGCTACGTTTCGGATTAGTTCGCATCTTAAAGATTTACTTTTTTAAATTCAAAACCTAAACCTTTCGCTATTACTTGCATTTCCATGTATTTTTACACATTAGATAGATAGATATCCCTCCTCGTAATACGTCCATACTTCCCAAACGTTTAAAATAGAATGGTTCATGATATAATTTAATATTAGGTTAGATTCGGTTATTTGGCTGGAGAGTGGACATAAAATTGTTAAATGTGTAGGCGTTGGTCTCTTTCCTTTAGCTTGGCCTGCATTTCTAGGCTTTTAGGCTTGGTTCTGCTATGTTTCGTGATGCTGATGATGAGGATGTGACTCTGTAGCGTAACCAGAGCATCGCAACCAAGCAAATCTCATTCTTACATACTTCCCAAATATATTTATCTATATACAGACAATTTACCAACGCTTAAGCAGACTAATCGTAGATCCTTAACTCAAAATTGAGAGTACTAACAGAAGATAGAACAAAGTAGATCACAATCACTTTTCATCTCACAGGAATTTCAATACAGCAGGTCTACTAATCGTAAGTTAGAAGAGTAATGTTGTAGTGTAGAGTGTGCGTGGGAAGTCTTTTATTTTTTATGGTCCTTCCTTCCATACAAAACAATGCGCAGACTTACTCATAACAATTATTGCAATCTTCGTCTTCAATTTTCCTACAATCCTATCTGTGAGAGCGGTCAGACTAGTTTGCTCACCCATCCCACCCAGTACAGCTTAGAAATGACTTGTCCGTTGTGAGAATGAGTGAGCGCAGATGAGAGAAAAAGTTGTAGTAAAACACCAGAAGGGTTTTCCTGGCCCCGAGGAAAAAGAGATCCATCTAGCCATCCAGCTCCAGCGAACGCAAGAAATGAAGATTGTACCCTTGAGTTGACTTTTCATTGCGTTCTTGTTTTATTATTCTCTTTTTATAACCTTCTACTCCTTTTACATTGTTTATTCTATATTTTCTCTTGTGCAATAATAAAATACATAAATGTTTTCCAACATTATGACATGTATATGTTGCAGGTATTAAGCAGAATCAGGCATTAACATTAATAATGCCTAGGCAATAAGCAAAATTTTTCCCAAATTGCCGTATTTGGCCATAAATGAGTATCGAAAATAAAATTTCTTCAGCCTTCAATTTTAGGGGCAGTCTTTTTGAATATAAGTGCCCAGAAAATGGGCATTTATGATCACAAATTATTGGGGTAACACTTTAGGGAATCCCTGTTAATTGATCTATTAGGCTGATAAATTCAATATTAAGAAAATTTATATTCAACACTCATTTATGACCAAAAACTGCAATTTGGGGAAAATTTTGTCTAATTTCCTTAATACCTACAACTTATATACTCTCATGCATTCACACGCCTATCTATGTTTACCTATGTACAGTATATTATTAAATAACATCTTTTATATTCTTCTTAACTTTTTATTGAGTATTTATCTTTATGTCCAATTGCAGTGTTTGCACTTAACTGCTGAATAGTTATTTTTTCTTTCAAAGTATTTTGGAATCTTCATGTAGGCTAAATGCAACCCAAATAGGCCAAATACAATTATACAAATCAATATTATAGGTACACTGATTGGGAGATCTGGCAATATGTAATGTTCTACGTATTTAGGCCCAAGTAAACAGGCTACTTAATTGATGAACTAGTTTTTCTAAATGGACTACCAAATGGAGATACACTTCCGTTACAGGAGCAGGGAGATTTATCCTCTCTCGTATCATTGTGATGAGGTGGACTCGAGCCGATTTTAAATCTGAGTTTTTAAGAAGAAAAAATTTAAGAATGGAAGAGCGGAAGTAGTGAAGCATAGCTTCAAATAGTTATATTATTATTAGAGATGTCTGATGTTTTGTCTGGACTGATTTGCTACGGTCTTCTATCTGTTTCCTTGCATAGACATGGACATCCTTTCTGCTCTTTTATCTCTGCAACTCAGATCCCAGAAGAATAATCCTTCTTCCTGTGCTCCGCAGAACTCTTGTCCACCTATGTACAACTTTGTATGCAAATATGAACAACAGGTACCTGTCTGCAGATGTTATGTAATGTATTGCACAAACGAAGTATTGCAAAAAGTTTATATAACGTTCCTGTACAATCTGAACACAGAATATATTATGCTTGAAAGATTTATAATAAATTAATGTTATTTTAATGGCCACTATTTCTAACTTTAAGCCTTTCTAATTTAAGGTCCTATAAAAGATAGTTAACATAAGAATTTGTAAATCACTGGCAACAATTGTCCAATTGTTATTAAATAGATAGATGTGTATATTTATACATGAATACACGAACCACATTGTAATTACTAATTTGTTTTCTGAGTACTATTGCATCTTCTCAAGCCGATTTAATATGCAGTAGGAAATACTTCGTAATATGTACATATGCACACTACATTGAGTACTACACCCACTAAATGTGTTGAATTCATCGGTAAACCTACCCGGTCTAAAGTGAGATTCCTAATTGTTTCCAACCTGAAAAACTGAGTCCTCAAATATTACGATCAAATGTGAACTTACAGCTAAAATACTTGAGAAAAAATTATACTGATGAGTGAGTGACTTATGAAGAATGCTAAAATAAATCCGAATAAGTTGCTGGATTTTAATTTAAGCAGAAAAATAGGTATAACTGTAGTGTCCAAAATACAAATGATCCCTGAATATAATATATTTGATTCCGCTGTTTATAACAATGCTCTGAGTAACATTTCCAGCTTCTTGAGTAACTTCTTATGCGTACATACATGTTGCTCCAAAATAACACTTACACAAAATTATCCTAATCCTCACAAAACGGTAACCTCCTTATCACATAACACAGGAGAACATATATCAAACAAAGAACATCTTGTATCGGCACGATACAGTATGGGAACTAACATGCTGTCTGTCTGTCCGTTCGCGCTCTAACTTTTGAACGCGTCAACTTTTTTCAATTCTGTTTTCAGAATTCGAAATAGGAGGTCGAAAGTAATCTTCTCAGTGTTTTTGGACCCAATCGGTCCACAAGTCAATGAACTTCCCTACTAGGTCAATGTGCATGGTTTAATCTTTGAGACAAACAATAGAGTTTGACCGTTGGTCTTTCACATACTTGCGTGCAGAGGTAAGCACATGCTCGCACCTCCCCACGTCCGACAATACGGCCCCCCATACAATACATGCAGAGGTGGGCACACACCTTACCACGCCCGTTCCAAATGCACGTAGAGAATGTAATCTACAGTACAATGTACACAATTGCAGTGTTTTGGGTTCGTTCTTCCAATTTCGTGCTTCCGATTTCGTGTTTTAGATTTTGGGGTTTAGATATCGTGATTTAGCATCCACTGCGCAATGTACACTACCGATACATTTGGGAACCCATTGCCATGGTTTATTGGCATTGTAAGAACAAAGTTGTTCATGGATTCCTATCCTAATACCTACCGATAATTTCTTTTCTTAAAGCCAGTCTATTGACATTTGTCAATGGGCTTTAACTTAAGAGACCATGGGTACGTAGTGCCCGCATGGTCAAATGGCTCAACACACAGGGGCTAATTTTTTATGCTCTTTCCTTCAATCCGAGATTTACATAATTTCATTATCCTTTACACAAATTATCTCATTCATTTAATTTTCTTTCCTATTTATTCGTATATAACTTCTGGTACGTACATCCAACGGTGGAGATAATGTAGTTTTCCTGTACCTAGTAGCCATAATATAGTCTCTAATCTTATAGTATACATACGAGGTACAGCATTGCCCACTATTAGTATATAGCTTATATTGTACAGAAAATACTAGGTATGTAAATTAATCTGTGCATTTTGCTTTCCTTATGACAATCAGATCGTCGATCTAGAAAATCTACTACTGTATACAGTATACATCAACATCATCAAAATAACCTGATATTCATTGAATTTTAAATTGGAGTAAAGAAGAGAATGCTCACTCACCTCCCCTCCTCAGCTCGCAGATACAAATCTCTTACTGTTTATTTTCCATAATGTGAATGGCTGCATTCATCCCAATCGCAATCCCAACTCACCTCAAGCAACAAACAGGAGCCAGAAGAAGACCTGCTGATCTTCTATTAGTTCTATCAAGCCACTTCAACAGTCCATACATCCGAATCAGGCTTTGTATTTAGATTGGTGGACTGCACTCAAGTTACTTATACACATTACATTGTTGTAATTATCTCATCTAATTATTATCTTTCAGAATTAACTATTCAGTCAGATAATAACTGTAGACAATGGATAATCGAATCTAAGCCCTGTTCCGTAATGCGTTTATGTATTGGAGTGGAGTATTCTATTGGTTACATAAGTATTATAAGGTTGTAGGTCATATTCATTTACGTGTAGTAAATATGTACCATGTGTTTACCTTCAACATTATATATAGTATTAATAGTAAACAAGATTGAATTAAATGCTTTATTGTTGAAAACGTAGAGCAGTTCATCTTCATTTAACCAAGTATGTAAATAATGTTCATCACTATAACTATCGCCATAGCACATACAATGGGAAGACAATCAGAAATTGAACGAGTGTGCTCACTCACTCTAAAATCTCAGTTCATTTAATGCAACACCCAACAAACTAGGGTTCTTAGCGTTCACTTTACAATAACTTGGTGCGACGATTTATCTTTGGTATGTGTTATGTATTCCTTCTCGAATCCCTTTAGGTAACTGGACATTATAATAAAATCTCTTCCAACGCGATCACAAAATGTCATTTTGCCAAATGGTAATACAGAAAGCCCTGCTTTTTTCGCGAAAATGTCAAATCCCTACAGATAATCGAGCAATTTTATGATTTTTGATGTATGCAATTTGGGCGAAAAGGTATATATCTGTACATATCCCGGCAAGATGGATAATTGGAAAATCCAACAACAATCAACAATGCGAATGGATAAAATTACATCCTATTCCAGAGAATTTCAAATACCTAAAAAATAAGTAAAAAATAAAGAAAATGTAAGTGGGTCCTTGTGGCGGTCTAGGCCTATGACATATACGTATGCAGAAACTCGATGCCCAATACAGATATTTTTATAATATATAACAAAAAGTGCAACAATATTAATTTTTTATTATGACTGAGTGAGTGAGTAGTGCAGATATAAATAATGTGTATGTGTATACTCGTATGCTTATGTACAGCCGAGTGTTTTTGACTTTGACTTGAGTGTAAGCATCTTATTCCTCTATGTAGTATAAGATTGGTGATACATATAGCAGAAGAGAAGTAGAGAAGTCCTTGGAAGTCTCATCCCAAGCATATCCAATCTTCAACTCTATCGAATCATCTCCCACTATATCACTTTACTACTTCACTTACTACTACTACATACGACAATACAAGGAAAGAAAATATACAACACTAATGGTAGACTAGAAAATAACCCGTTCTGTAAACCGGGCTAAACAAACAAATTTACTTATCCATAGATTTGCCATTTCAGGATTTAAAGGCATTATAGACTACTATTTACTCCATAAGGAGTAAGCAAAACAATCGCGCTTTTTGCTGGAGAGGCCTTCAAGGTCCTGGTGGTCAAGGGCAACATGAATTCCTGATCCTAAAATTAATTTTTATTGAGACAAAAAATAATTCCAGTTTTCCCGCAAAAAGTTTCCAGATTTTGTTTTTAAAATCGCCTCTTCGACAACTTATAGTCCGAAATCCACAGAAAAAACTAACTATTACTGTCCTCCTAGATAGTTAAACTTAGTTTGGGTAACAATATATCCAATTAAAAAAGGGGAAAATAGAATTGGCCCTAGATAAGTACGCTTTTGGATTAAAGCTAAAATGCGGCACAAAATGGCGCATTGGCACTAACCAGGGGTATACTGAAGATTTTTAAAAGGATGAATTAGCAATAGTTACTATAATATACGAATGATGTGGTCAGTGGCAGAGATGTCTTCTCCATAGACTATCTCTGCAGTTAATCTATCTAGCATCTAAACAGTTATGGAATAAGATAAGTTCCGTGAGTGAAGATATTTTGCAGAGAGATTGGCGAAGAAAAACTGGTAAACGTCCACCAGATAGAACAGTTGTGTACTATTATTGCAAAGAAGGTGGTAAAGTTTGCCCTGTTTTACTGAAAAGCTTAAGCCAATTTAACTATTATCTTATATCATGACTAACTTATATGTGACTAATTAACTTAATCATATAAAGCTCTTTCGCTAATTCTATTTCTATTTTATTCTTTACTTAAATCTACTTTATGCAAAAATAAAGCTTAAGGTCTAAAGCTACCAAACCTACTTATCTAGGGCCGATTAATCTGCACCCATTAAAAAATACCCTTTCCACTAAAGTGATAACTTGTGTGCCTGGGTGAACACACCGACCGACAGAAACCTTAGCTCATTATATTACAAGATATGAGAGCCAAGAGTAAAGTAAGCCTGAGATAAGTCATGGGCGTAGATGTGATGGGGTTTTTCGGGCCTGTAAAAAGACTGGGGGATAAAGGGCTGTCGGGGAATTCCATGCAAAAAACAATGAGGATAAAACCCATATTGAAATTGGAAACAGTTATGACTATGACGCCATGAATGTCATTGGAATGGGAAATAAGCTGACACACCAACACAAAAACTCATTTCATTACTTATTACTTACAGCATTACATTCTCAGAGAAGGCAAGATCAAAGCTAGTGAAATGAACAAAGCCATTTTGCATTCATTTAACTATTCATCAGCTCTTACAATTAGATCTCTCCTGCAGAAACATTTATTATTAATTTTATTACAAAAGATTTGCATCTGTTTCGACGCTACGTTAAAAAACGCTATGGGTATTTTTAAATTACCCATTTTCTACTCTTTGCTTTTGACAGTAGTTAGCTGTGTCCGTCATATATTTGTGTAATGTCTGCTGTTGAGGTTATTTCCATTATTATAGATTTTCAGCAACAAAAGCACAGTACAAATGTCATAAGGTATACTTTAAGTGATATAGTACACGCCACATATATTAAGTACATCCTTATATTTAGGAACTGTTGCAACGATTGCACTGTTTGTATTTATATTATTATTAATTAATACAGCAACGACATTGCATTTCAGATAGATAGGGACTGTGGATCAAATACACATACACATACACATACACATACACATACACATACACACACACATAATATATAGCATAAAGTTTATCATAAGCGAACAATATTGCTGTGCATTGTGGAGTGGACTTCAACCTCTACAAATGAATGCGAATGCATGTAGGAAACCTGTCTCTGTATAGTGAACACTATTACATAATAATTATATTTATTATATGATGTACACGACTCCAGTGAATATAAGATCCTGGAGACTAAATAGACAGTTCACTTCACACAGACACACATAAGATGTAGAGAGAGTGAGTGGTTTAAGTTTAAGTTTAAAGTACAAGAAGAAGTAGAAACCATGGATGATGACGATGATGATGTAGCATGCGTTGCAAGCCGGCAACTAGCAACTTAAGTGAGAGGAGAATTAGAGAAGTTCATATAATAAAGTACTATGCAAGGTATACCAACCATTATTAAGAAGCTTGTCTCCTTTATAGTCTGTCCGTCTGTCCGTCTGGTTGCGGTGTAACTCAAAACTGTTTGCGATATCGACTTCAAATTTAAGGGTAGCATTCTGAGGTTCGTGACACCATTGAAAAATGGAGTCAATCAGTCAACGGGTCACTGAGTAGGTCAATTTGAAACATTGTTCAAATCAATCAACAGTATGCCTAGTATGCATACTACATCACAACAAAACACAGGGTCATCAGCCAGGAAAATTAAATTAATTATCATCCATATAATCTTATCGATCGTATAATAAAGTCATTTAATTCATTTCTATTTGCATTCTGATTTGTTTCGTCCATTATTAGGGATTCTTCATTTTTCTATTATTAAGTAGCGTGTCTCCTTTACGCGAAAGGCGTGTCTGTCTGCCCGCCCGTCAATGATTAAATCCACTAGGGAGTCTCCTGGCCATGGACACGCGTGTATTATGCATACGAAATATGGATTTACAGTTAGTGTGCATAAAACATACCAGGAGCATAATATTTAGACCACGTCTATGAGAGGTGTAGCATAAGTGGGAGACTTTTACATTTTTTTAAATTTTGTAATTTTTAAACCGTTCAACCGTTTTGAATTGTTTTAACGGATAAGTTACACTTTCTCACAATGCTCCAACTTATTGGAGCAATGTGCGATTCGACCATAAACGGACTGTATTATGTGGGGTGGATAATCACAATGATTATCAATAATTATCACAATGATTTTCACTATTGACAAGCTCCTTTCGTACAACGTTTACGACGGTTTATTACGCTACAATATTCTTACCTACACGTATACGAAATACGAAGGCAACGAGCAGACAAAGAAAGGCAACGAAGAGCCAAGTTCTTTCCGTTGGCTCTGTCTTCTTCTCTAGTGCTAACAGAGAATAATGTACCCACATCAAGACTTCCAATGCCAACATCCAAGACATTTTATTAATACAGTCAAACCGGTTGTAGTGGACAGGACACCTCTCTTTTAGGGACGGAAATACACGCAAATCCCCTGCCATATTAAAGTCAAAATCCTATACCGCATCTTCTTTTAAGGACCACATGTCCTCTACGGACAGTGCTTTATTAATCAGCAGTAATTACTTTTATTAATCATCAACACAAAACAAAACGCATGTAAATGATGTATTTTGGTAGTACCTTATATATTTAATTTATTTCAAATCATAGTCTACGGTTTAGACAAGAAAATACTTGTTTATTGAAATCTATTTATTCCCCACAAGCGGTTGGTATCTTGTTGTCCTTTAAGGGCAGGTCCCCGTTTGAGTGGACAATACCAAGTTGGTGATCATTTGTGCCCACTAAGGCAGGTCTCACTGTACAACTGCTAGCTTGGACATCCACAAAAAGCGAGTTGCATGTGAATTTGGGAGAATACATTTGCTAGGTACCATAATAAACCTTACCAGCTTTGCTAAGCTATTAGAAATAGTAGTACCTATAATACTTACATAACCCTATCCGAATATGTATGTATTATTATTATCATTATTATTGTGTATTCCATACTATCCATACACTTACTACTAGTTACTACTTAACTATATAAAATATAAGATAGAAGAGGAATGGAGAAGAGCAGAGAGAATCAAGTGAATGGGAAAGAGAATGGATGTGGCTGCTGACTGACTGAGGACGATCAGAAGGAAGAGTCGAGGCGACTGCACGGAACGGACGGATGCATAATAATATTATGTGGACTTACAAAATTATACTCTTCACTATGCAGTCGTTATCTAGTTGGTAGAGATGGGATTGACAACACTATTTGGATACCGACTCGTCTCGAAGCAGTTTAGTCAAATCGGTTATTCAAAAAAATTTCACGATTTTAAAAATCACCTCGAAAAATCGTTCTTGATGTCTTTCGTCTCGAAAATGTCTCGATTTAGTTTCAACAATCATAAAGTCATGTAATAGCAAATTGTATCATTTCAGAGTCGATAGTCATCATAATAATAAACTTTCTCGCCTAAAAACTACAATTTAGACCGAAGAACATGAAAAATAAGGCGTGTCTAGACTTAAGACTTTTTTAAAAATCAAATTCAATTGGTCTTGAGGAATTTAAAATATTTGGTCGACAGGTCTCGACGTCGAGAATTGTTTAAATGGATAACCGGAATGTGGGTTTGATTCCATCTCTACTAGTTAGTGAGTTTTATCTGTATTAGTAATGTAGTTAGGTATATCCAAAGGATATCCATGTAAGTATTTCCCACAGCAGTGGAGCAACCAGCCAGAGAAGTGTCAGTCAGTCAGTGTCTGTTGGGTTCCAGTTCAGCACAGACGTATACTTACGTTCGTTCCTCTCCTCTTCTCCCACTCCCATCCCATTTATTCACACAAATATTATTTTATTTAACACACTCCATCCTTAGATTACAATTCATTCACTCCCTTAAGAATTCCCAAATACTTATCACACAAGATATTATTTATATATGTATTATTACATAAATTCATGATTCATGTGCATTGCTTTGCATAGTATACTGTGTACATAACTAAATAACTACTAATCACTCACATAGATACATATAACATAGTGACATGGATAATATTTCGAGTGACACAAGTTTACTGTATTTAAGTAAGTTTTTAAAGTGTGTGTTTGTATTTATCTACATGATAAAGTATAAAAAATAGTACTTATTCAAGGTCACGCTAATAAAACTATAGCATTCCCCCCTCTGTGGTTTTCCATTTCGCTTTAGTTTTGCAAGTTATTAAAGACTTCATTGAAATTTGAAACACAATTCCAGAAATTAATAAATCCATGAATTGTTTCCGAAGTTCGTTCAGAATCGGGTGCAGTCTGACTGTCAGCATTTGTGTGGGATTTTCCCATTCTCTATAACATAGAGACAAATTCCGGCAAAAGTAACTCTCATAAATGCCTGAGCCAAGTGAATAGAATGCTGGCTAGCCTAATATAATTCCTTGGTACTCTAATTGCCCAAAGTTTATAAACCAAGTTTGAATGCAACCCAAGGGGCAACTTTTTATCTCCACTTACCTGTACGAGGCATAGTCGGGGTTGAGACTTGGGCTCAATCTTGTTGTATCTTCTGAGTGAGTGTTGAAAGAATTCTACTCTCTGTTCCTCTTCTCAAACTCCAATGTATATGAATAAATGAATAGCTACGTTTATTTTCCAGGGCGATAAATACATACACTCAAAATATAATATTTTAATAAAATACTTTTCAATTTCCAGTGGACAATTCTTGTCTCAATGAAAATCTGCAAGTAAAACTGTCTTGACGCATACTACATACTGTATTGCACTACATTACATTCTACACGAGAATTCACTCACGTACATCTACATAATATCGTACAGACATTATTATTGCCATTGCAAACTCTTTCCTCTTTCGATTTAAGTCCATCCCTCCTTGGACTAACATTTATTATATGTACAAGACAGTAGTACAAGCAAGCTTTTTAGTTCTGTTCTTCGGAGTGAATGGTATATCGTGGAGTTGCAATTTCCAATGTGGATACAGTTATAGAGTACTGCAGATAAGCACGTATAAATTAATTATAATTAGTACACGCACGATAGGATAGGAGAGTTTAAGAGAGACAAGGATAAGTGTGTTGTTGTGATGTTGAGGGATAAAGAGTGTGACTGCATCGACCTCGGCTCATTCTTTTGTTGGGAAACTCTCTCAGAATCACGAAGAGCTCTTGATTTAATCATCCAACTAGCGAGATACTCACTCAGACTCATCCTCAGCAGAGAAAGGATTCAATAACTATAGTAGTAAAGTATAATACAGATACTTTGGATGCCTTTGCAGAAAATGTGCCTAAAGCTAGAGTGTTTTATAATAAAAGAAGTGTGGTGTAGTGGTGTGTGATGTGTAAGAAGAAGAAGAGCTTTGCCTTGAAGAGATAAAAGATCTGATTGACGAGTGATCGACTCTCACATCAGATCAGTGCTAAATAAAACATTTCGTCACATCACATTTGTTTGGAGGAGATCGAGAGATCCCAATTCTCTCGCTGGCTCAATGGACAAGTCCATCCAATTCAAACAGCAAGTTTCGACAATTCGAAAGGATCTCTTTTATTAGTTGTTATGTAAGTCAATTAACTCACTCCACTCATCATCATCATCATCATCATCGAACGCAGATCACATAACTCTTCCTCTCTCTCTCTCTCTCTTTCGCATAACTATTTACAGGTAGTTTATTTTATTAGGGCAACTTTGCCTAACCTCTCCTCTCCTTATTGTAGTTATAGGAATAATAATAATATTAAATGTCCTTTCCCTTTCTAAAATAAAAATCATTTTCAGCTCTTCTCATAAGCAAAATATTTATCTTAAATCTAAATAGTCTCTTCTTGTGTCTTGCCTAGCAGATCACATTCATTTTATACATAGGTAGGTACTCCATTTCCCATTTGTCCATTGCAAATAATGAATTACGTAATAGGTATAGAGATGCCTATGTCTTAATTCCGATGAGTCCATCCATTAAATTTAATATAAATAGTTGTACCTATATAGCTATGCAATAAGTAATGATTTTTAGACCATAAACTAGATTTCGTTCAGCAGGATCCCTAACTAAAACAGTTTATCATTCAGACGAGACAACAAAGCCATTAATAAATATCTACTGCTCTCATTCAATAAACTAAATCTGCAATTAGTAAACGAAGTGAAGGTGGTAGCTGAGTAAAATGTTGCATTGCGCAATCGCAATCCTTGCCAAAAATGATGCTGCTAGCGATGAGGCCAGCTTCTTTTCTTTTATTCTAAATCTATTTACGTATATATATCTACCAGCTAAGATTCATACCAAGTTATTAATAATTAATAAACTGTGGTAAACATTGTGGAAAAGGAGCTTGTCGATAGTGAAAATCATTGTGAGAACCATTAATAATTATCACAATAATATATACATTGTCAACATTGCACTAGAACTGATACATACTGTGATCTTATGTACATGCATGTACTAATGACCACATTCATTTTCTAGTGCTACAATTTTTACTATTGCTGACTGTCAATGAGTATATTTGATTGAACTGTGATACGATAATAATATGATTGACTCCCATTATATACTAATCTCTCCAAAGAGATGTTTGTATGAACTGTATGCACTGTGTATCCTATCCGTATATTTATTAGTTAATATGTAATAATTTCACAGGAATAAAACATTTTTTAATGCACAAATCTTCAGTATCAATTCATACTTAAGACAGACGGCTACGAACGCAGTACTTATTTAATTGTTATGATGGAAACATGTCAAATCTGTAGATCACCTAACCAACTAGTAATTGCATACGCATACAAATATATTTATAAGAATAAGTACAAGTACCTACGGTGGTTTAGGTTGTATAACATTTACCTATATTTATTTTATACATTTTGTGTAAAGGTATTGCATTACAGAAGGGAGGGAAAAGAGTGCCATTATTGTTAAATGATCAAGTTTACAATGCAATTCCTTCAACGAACCAAATTACTTGGCTCCTTCGTTGAGGCGATTAGATACGATTGTGTATGTGTGTTACAATGATGATGATATCGATGAAGAAAATTAGCCGCCTCTAGCTGCTGGCCATTTAATTTCGGTTTTGAGATGTAGATGCATTTACAATTTACATTGGACAGAATATATGTTGTGGTGCACCCACATCATTTGTCATTTGTCATCATCATTAGATTTAGTATTTTGTTGAAATGTGTCACAATATTATTAGTATTAGATGTCCTAGACAGTTAATTATAACTTAACAATATAACTTTTGTATTTGATTTAACTTTTTAAATAAGCATTTTTATTTCTGGCATGTTTTTATAACGCATGATTGTTAACCGTCCCGCAAAAAGTAGCCCAACCCGGAAGTTTACATACCAATATGTGCTATAATCTTACCTCATAGATAAGCGCCAGTAGTTTTGGTTAGCAAAAGCTACAAATTAAATTAAAGTAATGTCAGTAGATGAATTAATAAATAACTCGAATAAAAGTACATAGATAATAAATATAACAAGGTAACAGTAGAGAATAGATTAACAGAGTTTTCTCAAGGTGTTTGGTTTGATTATTTGATTTGTCTGACTGAATGGCTTAGCTGACATGTAATGCAATATCTTTAGGATGTGGATAGAGAAGAGACGATCAGCTATCCGCATCCCTTCTAGTAATAAATGTACACATGTACATACTAACATGAATTAATTCCAAAGACATCACACGGACTACACACAACACAAAATAAATGTGAGATTAAAAATCTTATTACATCCACAACACTACAGGAGTTGCAAATTAATGTAAAACAAGCCACAGATAAATTAAACTTGAACGACTCAATACGCAGACAAGACACTTACTTGTTATCTTCACTATTATTCTTGCACACCTATTACCTATACCTACGTATAACATAATAATAATCCTTTTCTTATGCAAGTGCATACGATTTTTGATAGATTTTTGGGAGTGAACAAAAAGCTTGTACGGCAGTTGTCAATTACTTTCCTTGTTTGCAAGTAATGGACAAATAATTATTTATATGTTCTATGGGTTGGATTTGGGATAAGGGCGCGTTTTTGGCTAAGTACTGCGGCACCCTCGCCTCATATCTCGAAATATTAATAGGGAGGGACCCCCAAATGTTACTTTGGATATGTATCAGTAATAGTAATGACCCAGAGTGGGGGTCAGTTTTCAAATGGGGGGTGTTTTTAAACATTTTCTGGGACTTAATTGTTGCTGTAAGCGAACGACAAAATATACAACTTACAGTCTAAGGGTGTGTCACCGCTTTTGTCGAAACTAACCTAATTATTTTAAAACGAACTAGCATCTTAGCTCACTTCAAAATATTTAGGTTAGAGAGCTTACCGCCAGCGGAACTTACCGGCCGACGGGAATTACAGACTGTGCAATGGCAACCACATTTGGAGTATAGCCACTTTTTTGAAAAATAATCAATGAGATATGATTGTTTTTAATTAGGTTAGTTTAAAATTCATAAAATGGCTAATTCCCTGAAAATACAAATTCAGTCAATCTGAAAGGTAGGCTATTAAGTCTTTCAACCGGTAAGATCTACAGTCGGTGACCGGTGAAGTCCGCCAGCCGGTCATTCCATTGCATCATTACTGATACATACAGCATACAGTATGCTATAGTTTGATAAGTGTGTAGAATCGGCTAAGTCAATTTGAGCAACAGCTCCTAACTGGGGCTCACTGGACACTCACTGGGCATTCTGTTTCATATCCGATGAAACATTTCGAGATATGAGGGTGCCGCGGTACTTACGCACCCTTATCCCGGGTCCAACCGATCTGCTTATTATTTGTATTATGTTTCTTCTTCTCTAGATATACTCTATTTATATCTATTTATACTTTCAAATCATACATCATGGTACAAGACAAAGCACACGACGTGTGCAAAACAAAATGATTTATATTATTTAAATATTACTCCTTGTTATTTGAGTTTTGTGCATGTAAATACTGAATAAATTAAAGATTTTATTATTAACTATGTACATTGTGTACATAGTTAGTACATATAGTTACATACGAACACACCTTACTAGATTTGCACAATATGTTGGATAAATAGGTTTATGTATCGATAAATTGAGACAGCATAGCGTCTGGTCTGAGTGTGTAGGTAGAGATATGTATGTACAAAATGTGCACGTACCTGTAACTTATTTTTATGTTAGATTAATAGATTAATGTTGGTTAAATATTGCTAGTCGTGTCGTGCTCTCATATTCTCTAGTTTTACACCAGTCCAAAGATTTGAATGGAGATTTACAGATACATTTTCGAGGATGTTTCACAAAGATCATATCACAAGCTCTCATTTTAATTCACTCACTCGATGACCCCTCAGGTCAACACTAAATGCTCATGTTTACTTACACATAAATGTTCTTAAATGTTCATAAATGTTTTTGTCTGCCATTTGCTATTTATTCACATGCAATACATACACACAGTGAACAGTCACTACAAATTAAATTGTTTGCGACTCCTTTGGACATCAACTTCATAAGATCACAACAATGGCATTGCCACTCTAATGACGCTAATAATAATAAAGTGACGTTTCATAGCGTTCGTAAAGTCAAAGAACACGATAGTAAATATAATTGCATTGTGAGTGAGCTTTATTCGTAAGATGCATAGGTACACTAAATATATTAGTGGTAAAGGAGTACAGAATGCATCACACTCTCCTCAGTCAGGCAGATAGCTTCACATTTGCATTTTAAGTACTACGTGGAACATAATCACATAAATAGATACAATTAGAATATTTCCTTCACATTCGTCACAACAAGCTATTTTGCAATTACACGTTATAGACATAGCCAAATAATCCTTCAAACTCCGTGGCTGCACAGTACCCCAGTAGCCAAAAATGAGGGATTTATAGATTTGGTATTTTTAACTTTTTATTTCTCTGCTGTTTCGACCCCTAAAATTTTGAAATTTGATTATAATTGAAGAAGAAACTTGACTTTATAAGAAAATACTAAATTAGCAGTGGAAATTTTATAATCACTGGTAGTTTTAAATATAATTGGAACACTTCCTATTCTTTATCCATGGTCTCACTTAAATTCTAAGCACCAAAATCAAACCGCGAAACGAATAATCCAAATATTTTTATATTGAACGTTTCCCGTTGAGCATTGGAGTGACTATATGAGTCATGTCATAGGGTAGCCCCTGTCTATACCGCTATATCTTACTATAAATGGATTCAAGTAAAATGTGAAAACAATACATGTAAATATAGTATTCATAATGTAAATGGCCAACTGAAGTGTGATTGATGAGCAAAATAATATAAAATAGATATTTCTTGGAATAAGATGTAGAATCACTTATTAGTTAATAGCTAGTTGGAAATTGGAAAGATGGGATTGACTAGAATATTTTGTATATACTTAACATGTACTACATAGGTATTAGGTAACTATAGTACATGTAGCGAGCGATGTGTGTCCTATAGTGCATAATACATCCATAGTATAAATTAGGAATGTATTAATTGTGAATTTGTGAATAGAAGATAATTAGGGAGTTGAGGGAGCGAAATGTGGGAGAATGTAATTGTGGTCCCTTTGTAAGAACATGCCAATTGCCAATACAAATTCACTCTAAGAAAAAATTGGTTAATGAGTCCGCTAAATATTTGCAATGAGGGCAAGCAGGAGAGATCAAAGGAGACTTCGCACATCCATAACTATTACAAGACAGCCCATTCAATCCTCTTCTCTGCAAGTATTCTTTCATTATTAAGCAGCCTGTATCCTTTATGGATTTGTTCCATCTGTCTGTCCGTCCCTCCTCCCGTCCCTCCGTCCGGGTGCGGTGCAACTCTAAAACGGTTTGCGATATCGACTTCAAATTTTCAGGGTAGCCTATTAAGGTCTCTCCGGTGACTAGGTAGAAAGATGGGGTCTATCGGTCAACAGGTTACCGACTTAGGTCAATTTGAAAAGCAATCATACAATACTACAGAACAAGCAAGCAAGACGCAAGACAAAAGGGCGCATGACCGTCCGTCTGTCTGTCCGTCCGGTTGCGTCTGCCGGTATGTCTGTCTGTCCGTCCAATGATGATCCCAATAATTTTCCCTATTGACAAGCTCCTTCCGTACAACGTTTACCACGGTTTATTCGTATCCAATCTACTATATCTATAATAAATAAATATGCGGAAAATATAGTAGTATTATAGTAGTTGTGTATATGCTATTTAGCATAATACATATTTATGTAATTCTACATAGATCTAACGAACACACACACGCATACAGTGAACTACAGAAAATGTAAATACAAAGTGGATTCATTCCTTTCTAGAACCAAATGATGCCTCTAATTAATGAAAGCTGTAAAATATTCTACTTTATTTGCCCGACTTTATTTATAATCATCACAGAGAAGCGCATACAATAATATGCAATAATATGCAGTATATTAATACCTAAACAAGTTACATACATACTTTACATGTGTTTTAACCCAATAATACACATTGTATAAAAGAACAGAATACAAATTACGCGATTACAAATTGCAAACTTGCTAATGGAAAATGTTAGTAATGAAAATTATTTCTCTCTTTGAAATAGGAGCATACTAAATATCCTAACCTGTATGAGGCTTATAGGTAAGTGTTAGAATAGATACAACTATTATAACTCTTCCAAGTTACTTCACACACTGTACTGCACTGATTCGTTATTTTGTAAATAAAAAGCACTGAGAGATGACTAATATCGTGGATATTTTATTCTAGTACAAATATCGTGCCTTAGCCATTTTCCATGGAAAATAGTTCAGCGTTTATACATATACATACAACCTACAGTGAGTTGGAGTTCTATGAGAGGGAGAACTGCATATTATTATCAGACACGACACGATGACACGAATAGCGACAAGACAACAGAAAACATTCTGTATGATT
Organism: Tomocerus mixtus; assembly: GCA_034694165.1. NCBI lineage: Eukaryota > Metazoa > Arthropoda > Collembola > Entomobryomorpha > Tomoceridae > Tomocerus > Tomocerus mixtus. The sequence goes on along the minus strand of JAQFYC010001242.1, from coordinate 7,597 downwards.
CCCTTCTAACTTCACTATAAGCTTCATTATATTTATTATTAACAGCACTACAGACAACTGTGTCATGGTTTTAGGTAAAAAATTCCAGGTTTTTGGTGTAAATATATTTGTATAATATATTTATGCATGTTCACAAATAAAATAAGTAATGGTGTTAATGTTTGTGTGCAGTGTAGTGCATACAGCATCAGAATACAGAAATTACATTGTTCTATGTAATGTAATTATAGTGATTGCTAATATAAAATAAAATAAAATAAAACTGAAGGTAAATAGTAGAGGCTTTGATATGCTCTCTTCTGTCTGTTGTCAAATGCAATGGGATTATATATGGGATGCGCTTATGCAATGTTGCTAAGTGTCGTTCCTGGGTGAGTGAAGGCTTAGCTTATAGTAGCTATAAGATAGGATATAATAGATAGGATTCGAAACATGCATAGGAGTGAGTTAGTTTAGTGAGTGGGTGAGGAGTTTTAAAGGTTGAAGTGTACAAAAAGTTTTGTAAATGGCCACGCCATAGAATGAAAGAAAGGAACATCGTTTGAGATAAGGACGCTCGCGAGTCTCCTTGAATCTTCTTCACATAACATCTATCACACAACTCAAAGACTCACTCAAAGAATATTTTTATATACGTATATACACATACTTGCATAATATACTTGCTTATTGCACTTTCTTATACAAGCCCATCTTTGTTAATACTTATATTTGTTATATTATTATATCCTATAAATATCCTATCTATAGGTCACTTCACATACATACACATATCACTGAACTGTATAATTTATGCACTAATATGCAGATAGGAGAAGACTTAATATATAAGCACATCTTCAGTTCATTATAAATATATATACGCTCACAATAATGCAATCTCTCAAACACAATCTCCACTATTTATATTAGATTATTCAAAATTAGAAAGTCTCTTTAGTTTTCAGATATGTTCCCAAGTATGTTATATGTTAAGGTCTGCACTGTGCATACATATGATATAACTACAAATATTATGCTCATCTTCTTGCTTAAGGACGCGCAGTACACCTAACAAATGCATGTGTTTTCCTACTCCATCAGATCATGGAGAACTCAATTAAAATTCGATCAATCCGAATGAGCCACCTAAATTAAGCTTAGCTATCAGGAAAGGAGACATGATTTTGTTTTTTGTAAAGTTCGAACTACAAGATGTCGAAAAGTCCGCTTTAGAAAAAAAATCAAGAAATTTTTGCTGGAAAACTTTGGAATTTTTTTCAGATTTTTCATCTTGACAATACTTATTTACAATTTGCCTACATATTCAATTTTATCTAGCGGGTAACGTCCTATCTGAGTGAGCCATTTTCAAGTACATCTAGAAAGTTTTATTTATAAACCATTCAAGGCAACCTTAATTCTAAAAGACTTTTTTGAATAAAGCTCTTTAATCATGACTTTATAATCGAGTCGGGTGAGTCGGGTCAGCGCAGTTCTGCAGACTGCAGAACTGCGCTGACCCGACTGCAGTGCATCGTCAGCATATTGTTTATTATATTATTATTAGTATTCTACTTATGCACCAATTTACTTGTAAAATAATGTTTTTTTAATTTAGCGTGAGTCTGTATTTCTTGCTTGTATAAATACACAAAAACTGTTGTTAAATAAAATAATAAAATAATAACATGATATGTACGTCCGATTTCCTCCAACTTTAGTTGCCCTAAGTTGTCCTGTTTGCATCAAAGTTTCTAAGGTTTCTGTGTGTCTGTGCATTGTGGAAAATGTGGAGTGTATGCATGTCGCATATATGTATGTCATGTGTAAACATGTGTTATATTAAGTGCATCGCAGTCGCATCACAGTCGTTTAAGAATGAATGGAGAATTGGGAGTAGCTACAGGAAGTGTGAAATTCGATATTATTTTCTAGTTGTATGGAAAGGTTCGGCTGAAGAATATTTCCGCTCTTTGCTATTCTCCATGTAAAAGAAGAATGAAGGTCTTTGGGAGTCATCTTCTTCTGTGTATCTCCATGCAGTAATTGTATATTAAATTGTCCGTTCTAAATATTCCTTAGAGCAGAGTGCATTAATTATGTATAGTAAAATTAGTATAGTAAAAGGTAGGTGTATGAAAAACTTAAGTGTAATGCTAGTCGCAGTTCACTGTATAACCAGCATTAAATAGCAATTTTACTCCAAATGCTAATTATTTATTAATCCTGTTGATTACATTAAATTGCGAGTAAAGTGCTATAATTTTCATGTACAAATATACTTTACGTACGTATTGGTACGTAATATACTATGCGAATGAGTAGGTTTATCCTTTGTTTTGCAAACATATTTTTATTACTATTACTTACACGTTACTAAATGTTGAAAGAAGATGAGATTATTATAGTGATTAGTCCATTCACTCCATTTCCCTCCATCCAAATTGCCAAGAGTAATGCAGGCGGAAGCTAAAATGACTAGCTATGCAAAATTGGATGCGGAGCCAAGAAAGTGAGTAAATTCAATGTGATTAAATGGGAGAATGTACAGATACTACTAACAATGTGTGGAAATTGCCTTTGTACTTTATACGTTTGTGTGGTGGAATGATTGATTGACGGACGACTGCAGAACTACGGAGTCTTCTGTAGTACAGACACAGACTACACGGACGGCTATGGGTTATAATAGCTAAATGATAAAAGAGTTTCCTCCCATCGTCATCATCTTAGAACCGATAGAAATGCTCTCCCTAACAAGTTCTCTTCAAAATGGGTCCTTCATATGTTTAGAAAGGAATTCTTCCAATTGGGGAGGCAGCATTGCTTTGCCACCCAACTTGTGGCAAATAATATTTTAGTCCGCCGCTCGTTTCATTAGGTCCACTGCACTACCTGCCAAGTTCCACTATTGAATACAAATTATTTTATCAGCTCTCGAGTGGAACGAGAGTAATATACATAATAAGTAGATATTGTTCGTTAGTTGCTCAGAGTTTGCTCGTGTTTAAAGTACCTCATCTAATCCATAGAATAAAGAAGGAATCTCATTCAGGGCAATTCAACAGGTGGACTAGATCAAACAGTGTACATATTTCTGTGTTCTAGCAAGTTCCAGCTATTCCGTATGCCCATATCTGTAGGTGCCAAATGCCATGTGTTATGTCGTAAGTACCTAATAATAAAGGTGCAGGGCGTCAACGACCAGGTCTTTTACTTTTATACTTTTACTTGAGACAATGCAAATAGACAGCGATGTTCCCATCAACTAAAAAGCCATGAGAAAATGCGAAAAGTAGATTTATTATTGCAAACTGCGTGAAATGGGAATGAATGACGAGAAATTTGGGTTCGATCTTCAAACGACAATTTTAATCCTTCTTAAAGATTTTATTTTACTATTTGCTATTTACGTTCACAACGTAATACTATAGAACTGAACTATGAAATATCACAGTATATTTTACTATATAGTAGAAATAATAAATCCTATATAGGAAGAAGGAAAAAGTCATTTTTTAACGTGGTTTAGTACTTAAGGCGATTGGCGTAGAAATATGAGTGCCAACCAAAGGATCCGACTGTTTGATTCAAAAATTTCTTTCTTTCTCGTTGTCAATTATGACGTCATGGATGGATGACGTAACCGAGTACATCTGAATCAAACCAATCCCCCTAATGCTCTGCCCTTTTGACCTATGCCACGGACGCTAGATTTCAACGTAGCCTAACTAAGTAAGTGGGTTTTCTAATAAAAATTAAATTAATTTTGTACCTACATTTCCTGCCATGCAAAAGACCACATACCTAATAAAGAAGAAGATGCAAATGACTACAGCCTCACAGGGCTTGTTAAAATTGTCAAATAAAAGTTGGGTGGGTGACGAGCGAGTGTGTATTTTGGAAGGTGTGGTGGGGAGGGTGAGGAGTAGGAGGGAGACACATTTTGGGAGTTCCACACCCACTTAGAATGCAGCGTTCTGAATGAAAAGGAATATACTCTACTGTTACTAAAAGTAAATAATTAAATGTAGAGATACTAGTAGTACATAGCATAATCATATTTATACGAAATAAACTGCATACTAACCACTATAAATGACCAGCGAAGACTATTATTTAGCCGAATCTCACATCGCCCCACAATATAGTCCGTTTTTGGTCAAATCTCACATTGCCCCAATAAGTTGGGGCATTTTGAGAAAGTGAAATTTATCCTTGAATTGAAATCCGTTAACACAATTCAAAAAGGTTGAACCGTTTTAAAGCTACAGAGTAGTTTATATTACAAGATGTACCCCCTGTACCCCTTGGGGTGGTCCGATTTGGACCATTTTCATTCCGGTTAGTCCTGTTATATCAATGAACATGTATGCCAAGTTTGGTTGAAATCCGTCCAATACTTTTAACGTTATTTTGTATACGTTTTGTACAGACGGACAGACATTACGAAAGCATATTATCCAGCTTCGCTGGAATAAACCGCGGTAAAAGGTGGCGCTGTAAACGCTGTAGGAAATGGATTTGTATTATCATGTTATCTTTTAAAACTTTTTAATTGCATTGATCCTAAGATGCTTCAGGTTTGGAGCAAATTGAGACTCGTAGTTGTATTTCTTCTATCAACTTTCCAATGTTATCCAATACTCTACTCTACTTACCATATTATTGCCATTGAAAAAGTTAGCTGGACAGAGAGCAATACATAAGATAGGAAGTGCACAAACCCGCTCGCGCTCCCAGGTTCAGGAATCACCCTTAGCCATTGGCTGGCTTACCAGAACTTCACGGAAACCTCCTGTTGCCATTGGCCGGATTGTTGGATTTTCAGTGTTGGCGGTGTGATTGGCTATGAAAGTGTTTGTGTAAGAATAAAATTAAAATGGTTGGCGGAATATTTTTACCGGAATATTCTTACCTGAGGGATATATTTCCCCAAAATATTTCCCGTCAGCGAAATTATGTATCCCAATCTACTGCATTTTTTCTACTATTTTTCTACTTCTCAATGTTCCCAATAGATAGAATAATGTAATCAATCACTTATATTTGTAGTAATAAATCAAAGGTACACTATGTTAAAAGGATTTGTGAGATTTAAATATGCCCGATGCAAAGAAGAGCTGCTCAGATGAAATGCATTTTACGAACTAGAAGGTTTTATTATTACAAGTCCCAATATTTATGAAATAAATGAAGAATGCATTGACACAATATTTAATAAATGCACTGACATAAATAATAAGACAATTCCTGAAAAGAATGTGCACACAGTCATAAAAGTATAATTAATAGTATGGCTTACATATTACCTAAACACCTTTTCGTTCGTCGTACCTGCTTACGCATGCATGCATTCTTTTCTGTTCGCTGCTCCAATTAAACATCCTTAAGCAATTATTAATTGTAAAGCTAAACTTAGAAACTACCAAGTAAATGTCCTTTATGGAATCCAATACCGATAAATATAATTGAGTTATCTAGTTACAATATTAAATGTATAATATATTTTCACAAGTTTATATGCCCAGTTAGCATTTACAGAGGTACTTTATTCTACAATTAAAAAGACATCTGAAATTGTATAATGCTAAATACTACGAATGTCACAATGATTTTACATCTAGCAAAATCATTCTGGTAATAAGTCATGGGTAGGAATATTTCGGGAAAGAATATTCCACCGGTAAGAATATTCCTCAGGTAAGAATAGGCCGGGGTAAGAATAGTCCGATTAAAAGAGAGTTTTATTGTGGAGGAGTGGGATGAGGCCATTAGTGTTCTGTGTCTATTGTCTAGTCTAGTAAAGGTAGAAATGGTATAAAGTATAAGTTGTGGGAGTGTGTGAATATGTAGTGTAAACGAGGTAGTACCTACAGGTATGTTATAATCCAGGACATGACAAGAGTTGCAATGTTGTAGGGGCAGTGAGTGCGGGGGCATTTGTCTTGCTCACCTGCTCTTCCATTCTCTTTGATAGCATCAGCTGAGTGAATGAGTGAGTGAGTTCTGTGAGTGAGGAGATGGGAAAAAGCTTTTGCTCTTTAGAAATATCCATCCGGTCTCATGAACTCTCCAACTGACTCCAACAAAACATTTCCAGACTCTAGACTCCTTTAACATATACCACAAATACCTACTCACTTACAAACATTTATACAGAAAGTCATTTAAGTGGACTACAGGAGATATAGCCAGACTGCAGGAGAAAACATACTTCATAAATAAATAAAATGCAGACTTGGACTAGAGTACATTCATCAATTCATTAAATATATTTTGCAGCAAACAGAATACAGCACACACAAACTTTCGTTGTCACGATTCCTTGTGTTGTGTAACATGTAATAATAGAAGAAACAAGTCATAATAATAATATAATATAAAATAATTAATTTATACTATTAACACTCTCCTATATAATTGTACTTCAGGTTATAATTGTACTTGTAAGTGTAATTTAATGACTGCCAATAACTGTTCCGATAAATGAAACCAATACCAATTTGTGGTGTCTGTCTGTGTGTACACATGTGTACGGATATTATTTTAGCAATTGGACAGAACGAATGCAATGCAGGCGGACAGACAACTCTGACTTGTAAAGGTCTGTATTATTGGAGATCTGTATTCAGCAGACACCATAGCGCATAGTATTTAGTATTCCTGTTTCTGAGTTAACAATTGTAGAAAACATAAATACGAATTTGTATGCTAGTACTTTAAAACTTTTTCTCATTATAAATGTAATTATGACATCGATTTTTCCTGGATTATGACCGGCCTGCCCTCTGAAAGGGTGTCTAACATAGTGAGACCAGTACCAAGCTTGTATTGAGCCGTTATTTGACACATGAATAAATCACATTCAACTCAATTCCTTATTAAGTAGCGAAAGCTTGTTGCCGTTGCCTGGGCGTCTGTCTGTCCGTCCGTAAACACGATAACTTTTGAACGGATTAAGATAAACCGTTCCAACTCAGTATACGTCCTTTGGGGTCAATCGGTCAACGGGTCACTGAGTTAGGTCAATTTGAAGCATTGTATTATACCGAATACATATGCGTACAATACACTGAGATAGCCATTATCAAGGTATTAACCGCGCAATTTCAACTTGTAAATGCACAATCGAAGGTGTTAACCTTGTAACCGTCGATTGAATTCTGACTTAATCAACATCTATATTTTTTCAAGCAGTTTGCACCTGTTCACTTTCGCTACTTTTTTACACACAATTACATTTGTTTTATTCAATGTGTTCTCCCTGGGAATTGTGAATCTTCTATGTATACTCCCTACTTTATATAAAAAACATTTAACTATATAGTGAAGGTAGTTGTAGTAGTAGTCTACTTAACTTTCAAAAGACTCTTTTCACATTCATGATCCCATCTTTTTTAAAAATCTTTCTTTTCCTCAGTCCCTCACTCCGTTAAACACACGCACACACACACACGTATCTGTACTACAACAAATACACTTAGGGATCATGTACAAAAGACGTCTGTCATTTTTCGCCCTTTTTGACCCCCCTCCCCCCCTGTGGTCTGCAAACGTCTGTTTTGCTATACCCCCTCCCCCATAAAGACGTCTGCATTACAGACAAAAAAGT